>AYEL01010171.1:0-33983 GCA_000484575.1 Olivierus martensii | reverse complement strand
GTGCCTTGGTAGTCTAGCTGGTAAGGCGTCGGGACGGTAACCCGAAGTCCCTGGTTCGATTCCAGGCCAAGGCAAATTTTTAATTTCGGGAAATTAGTAAAAATTATAGTTCAATTATTAAATATTAGATGGCGCCACCTTAGCCTAAATTTAAATTATTAATTATTAATCCAACAGATGGTGGCACCGTAGTGTAATTTAAAAATTAATTATTAATTTGGCAGTTAATTCTAAAATAAACCGCTGGGGGAAATTTGGCTAGATTAGGATTATTTGTAATATTTTAAATAATAAGTTTGAACATGTTAGCTTACATTATTAAAATTTAATATTATCTGATTTATTTATGTTTTTGTACATTGTTTATTGATCTTAAGTATAATATTACTGGTATGATATTGTTCCATATGGCATTGTCTCATTCTCTGTCAGGGAACAATATGGCACCATAATATTATATAGATGCAATCATTGTAGTCACCTAGCTCTAGAAGTTTTTAATTCATAATTTTTATTAATAAATTATTTTTCTGACTGCACCATAATATTATATAGATGCAATCATTGTAGTCACCTAGCTCTAGAAGTTTTTAATCCATAATTTTTATTAAAAAATTATTTTTCTGACTTATATAAAAATTTCCAAAAAATGTAACTTTTATGTAAGTTGAGGAGTGGTTGTATATAATTATTAAAAATAGTTCTTTACTTTGCTGACAATTATATTTTTCATAAGTTTGCTATATTATATTTAAACTTTTAATTTTTATTTCTATCCATAATTCTTTTAAAGATTAAGCCTCTCTGCTTTTTTTTTTTAATCAAAGTCATTCATATTAACACACTGTTCAAACAGGAAAATAAACTTATTTAATCATTCTCAACTACTTACATAAATAAAATGTTTTGATATGTTCAGTTCTCTTCAGCTGTTCAGTCTTATTTTATATATAATGTAATTAGAACACATAAAATCTTAATAAAAACTAACCAAGTTAATTTTTATTAAGAAAGTTTTTTGTATTCATGGTAATAATACTTGCATTTTTAACATTTTCTATCATCTAATATAAATTTTCAGCTATTAATTTGTTTGCTTTATGTTTATGTAAATAATCTACTAAACAGTAGAAACTACAACTACCAATTTTGGCATGATTCTCTGCAACTGTAAAACTAACTTAAATAAACTGGACTATTTAGTTATTTTTTAAACAATTATAAACAATTCAAAAATTCCATATGATTTAACAATTTAGTCAATAGATGGCATTACGTGCAGTCTGTTTTTGATTAAATTTAATAATTTAATCAATAAATGGCTTCATTTAAATTCTTCAGAGTAATGTTCAAATTTGAAATGACATAATAATAATCACACCAATGTGATGTCATTGTGACATAACAATGGATGATGTCATAAGACAATTTCAATTCATGACATCACAATTATGTAATACACTATGATGTTACAATGGCATCATGTCATCATGGCCTAATACTCTGGTTAAATCTACATTAAAATTGAACACAAAAAGCTAATGGATTCCAAATGCTATAATTAATAAATTATATGGCTAAATGATTCTGTTCAAATTTGGAATGACTTCATAAGGATGTCATGTAAATATGCTAATGAAATCGTCATAACATAATATTGATAAATGACCTCATAATTTTATATTTAAATTCAGAAAGAACAAATAATTTCTTCCATTTGTAATTCAATTAGGCTCTTGATAATATAATATTTCAATAAATATGAGTTTTAAAATAACAAATGAAATCAATGCATGAAATAATTTTCCAATTAAAAAATTCTTTCAAGGACAATACAATGATCAATAAACTGATCAATTTTTGGTAGGTATAGTGCACAATATCACAACATTACGAATTTTAATGTTTCTCTAAGTAAATCTTTTTCAAATCAAAGAGCAAAAAGACATATAGACTCATAAGTTCATCAACTTTCTGGAAATTATGAGAATTTTATTAAAGAACAACTGAATAGCTGAAACTGTAGAAGAAATCAACATGCAAATAATCAAAACCAAGTTTTTCCTAATATATTGTATATGTTTTCAAAACTCTGCCTAGACACACTTATAGCAATTAATAATTTTAATGCCAGGCACACTTTAGTATCATATAATATTAATTATATTTTTGGTATTCTTATATTTACAAAATTTTCCTTGGTATCAATATTTTATATCTGTATTTATGAATCTGCATTTTTATCAAGTTTCTTTAATTTAATATATTATTTTGTGATTATTGACTTTTAATTAAAGTTATTTATTACATTTTAAATGCTATTAAGAAGTCAATAAAAGTTATCATTTGAAGATAAGCAGTTTTTACTAATTTTGGATTTTATAGTACTATTAATGTTCAAAAATTACACTACCTTTAAAAGATGAATTCTTTTTTCTTTATTCTAGCACTTAGGTAGGATATAAATATCTTTATTACAGTTATTGTGCAATTACAGAAATGTTTTCGGTCTATCCGACCCTCTTCAGCTGTATCTATACTATATACATATATTATGTAGACTTTTTTAACAGTTAAGCATTCCAATAGAACAGTGTGAATTCTATAATTTGATTTCAATTATAGAATTCACACTGTTCTATTGGAATGCTTAACTGTGTTATAAAAGTCTACATAATATATGTATATAGTATAGATACAGCTGAAGAGGGTCGACGTTCTGTAATTGCATAATAACTGTAATAAAGATATTTATATCCTACCTAAGTGCTAGAATAAAGAAAAAAGAAGTCAATAAATATATCTATTTTATTTTTACAAATAGACTTAGAAAAATATGCACATATACAACATACTTAAGAAATAAAAAACAATTAGAAAATAAAACTTTCAATATAAAATATGTAAGAAAATATTAAAATTATTTATTTATGATATCTGAAATAACCTTTGCACATAAGCCAAGCATACCAAAAACTCACAATGAGAAAATATAAATAATAGTGTACAGTCAACATAATTTTTTATATTTTCCATCATTGCAATTTTTTATCATCATCATCATCATTTGAATTAGGAAAATTCAAATGATGCAAATTTGGAAATTATACATCTTATTTGTGCAAAATTGTTTTTGATATGCTTAATTTTTGATAAGATTCTATATAAGTGATTATAAAATTAATTGGATTTTATTTATCAAATTAATATAGTAATGAAATTAAATAACTTACGTGCCACAACAAAGTTCTGCTGAAAAGAAATTACTTTTTGGTCTTTCTTTACCAATAGTTATAACATTAACAATATCTGGATAGATCTAAAAAATTAAAAGCTTTATTTTTATTTTGTAAATTACCTACCTCTAAATTGCTTACCTGATACTAATGTTATTGTGCTTGATGAACGTTTCCCAATATTCTGTCATTCAATAAATGACGTTTGATGTAGAGTTCTATTTTCAATTTAATACTTTCTTCTTTTTTCAAATCATTCTTTCTCAAAAACTTTCTGAAATAAATCAATCTATTTATAATATAAACCACATCTTAATTTAAATGAAATGTATATTACAGTCACAAAATTATATTCTTAATTCTTCTGTTGACTTCAGAGAAGAAAGTATTATTAGGCAAACATTGTTTTATAAACAATGCTATTGTTTATTGGCATCAAAACTCTATTTTTTATATATCTATAGTCCGATATTAATCATTTTGATGTTATTTCTCGATTTTAACGAAAATTCGAAATAAGCTGATATCTTTTCATTTATTGATCACTATATTGTGTTAGTCCATATCCAAATTTTAAAAATATACACGATATATAAATATTATGAATAGTTAAATGGATCTGACAGTTTTATGACTACAGGAAAAAGAAAGCAATTATGTCATAAGCCAATTTGTTAAAATTCAATTCTTGGAATATTTTAAAAGCTTCGAAAGTATATTTGTATCTTGTTAATAAAGATAATTGTTATTAATAATAAATATATAGAGATAACTTCAGTTTTAATGAAGATAGATAATTAGTTACCATTTAAGAAATTAAAAATCATACTGTTTGTTTATCTAACACAAGTCTTTCTTGGTGTTGAGATTTTTTTTCCGTCAGTGTATAATATGTAAATATTATGAATAGTTAAATGAATCTGACAGTTTTATGAATACAGGAAAAAAAAAAAAAAAAAGCAATTGTCATAGCCCATTTTAAAAGCTTCGAAAGTATATTTGTAGCTTGTGTTAATAAGGATAATTGTTATTAATAATAAATATATAGAGATAACTTCAGTTTTAATGAAAAATAGATAATTAGTTACCATTTAAGAAATTATAAATCATACTTCAATGCTGTTTTTCTTGAAATAACCAATTTATTATTTTTTATTCATAACTTTTATATAATATTTCCAGGATACTATACATGAAAATAATATAAGTGATAATAGAATTGATTTTGAAAATTATTCTGAAACGAAGTTTTAATATTAAAATTTAAAAATTTGTTCAATGATGATTGTGGACGATGAAAAACGTTATTCCAGATAGAAGATTAAATTACAGGAGATGCTCGACTTCGACGATCCTACTTATGATTATCGTAATACAACTGCTGTTATTTATGACGAAAATCCGTACTTACGTCAGTCCCTTCAATGATTGGAAGTTATGTTAAAAAAATAACTACGTTATAGCTTAGTTATGCACGGTGGGCCAAGATAAACCGAATCCGACATGGGAATTGGTACTTGGTTGGGTTCGGTTTATCTTGGCCCACCCTGTATGACTTTAAACTGCAAAACTAACGCTAGACCATATAGACCAGTGCTGTCTAAAAATTATTCTGAAATGAATTTTTTAATATTCATTTATTTATAAAAAGTAAATAATTAAAATTTAAAAATTTGTTGAATGATGATTGTGGAGATGAAAACGTTATTCAAGATAGAAAATTAAATTACAGGAGATCTTCGACTTCGACGGTCCGACTTATGATTATCGTAATACAACTACTGTTATTTACGACGAAAATTCGTACTTACGTAAATTATTCTGAAATGAATTTTTTAATATTCATTTATTTATAAAAAGTAAATAATTAAGATTTAAAAATTTATTGAATGATGATTGTGGAGATGAAAAACGTTATTCCAGATAGAAAATTAAATTACAGGAGATCTTCGACGTCGACAGTCCGACTTATGATTATCGTAATACAACTGCTGTTATTTACGACGAAAATCCGTACTTACGTCAGTCCCTTCAATGATTGGAAGTCGTGTTAAAAAAAAACTACATTATAGCTTACAAGTTAGTTATACAGGGTGGGCCAAGATAAACCGAATCCGACATGGGAATTGGTACTTGGTTCTTGGTTGGGTTCGGTTTATCTTGGCCCACCCTGTATGACTTTAAACTGCAAAACTGACGTTAGACCATATAGATTATAGACGTGTCTCTATGGGAGCAAAAGGGCACGTGTGCTTTTTTGCCTTGCCATTTAAAGCTTAAAATACGTATTTTATCAAATGCTATTTATAGAAGATTTTTATATTTATATTAATACATTGCTTTCTATTACTTGAATTTCATTTTATTTGCTCGCATTCTCTGTATTAATTGCATTTTTACAGATATGATTAATAATCTCCAAAGAAATTCAAATCGATGATATTTCGTTGGAAGAAAACATGCTATTCACTGTGAAAGCTTTTAAAATTGGCGGAATTTTATTAATAATTGCATTTAAAACATACACTATTCCAAAGTACAAATTGAGAAGGTGAGTGTTGTTCAATGTCGAGATTCCCAAGTTCAGTCAATCGGTGTTTTATAAGTTTCATTCCAGTAATTTGAAACATGTTTCTGGGTATGATCTACTGATCTTTGTGATTTACAACCATACTTACAGTATGCTGTATATCATTGATTGTGATTCACAATCATAAATGGCTAAAGACACAAGAATTCGGCAAAAATCAACAAAAGCTTTCTGTAAGAACCAATTAGTTATTGTATATGAAATTTACAATGAAGAATATTGAATATTTTATTATTATTCTTTAAAAATTTTATGCTCCATTTGATAGTTAATCAATAAAGTTTATAATATGCATAAATTTATATCAGTATTTCATATGCGTATATATATGTGTGTTTTTTCAGCGAACCAGTTCTTAAGAATCTACCAGCACACTACTGAAATACAGTTATTTTTGGGCAAAGTTTTAGGCAGTTAGTACTTATTTTTATCAAAAGATGTCAGCACTTCTAGTGACAATTTTTTGATTTGCAAAAAAAAAAAATCTATGCTTCGAAATATTAAAGACTAAAGTAATTTTTGAATAAATTCGCGTAGAAAATAATTAAATCATAGACACAATTGTTCAGGAAGTAACACATAGTTAAAATTTAAAATTATCGATCAAATTTGAAAATTAAAAAATAAACATTCGGCTTAAACAATAAAAAATATTTTAAATTCATAAATCAATGATTAATTTTATGTTTGGGTAATTAACAAAATTAAATTATTTTTTTATAATAAGACTTATATACCAATGAAATTCTTACAAATATCTCCAGATGGCGCTAATGTAAGTAAGCAAAGCTGTATTATGTAATATGTTATAAAGCTTTCTAATTTTTTCAAAAATATAACTTTTTACTTTTCATAATGCACATTTGAATCATCAGGAATAGTCGATTTAATCATTTTTATATGAACATTATGAAAAAAAAAAAAAAATGTAATGTGTGCATTTTTAACTTCTGTGAATTGAAATTGGCATTAAAATAATTAAAAATAAAAATTGATATTAGATACTTTGTATTATATTACTGTGTATAAAGATTAAGTTAAAATTTTTAAAAATTTTAATTTTTTTTAAAATACCAATGTTTCTCTTGCAAAATATCAACTGACAAAATTTAAAGCAATGGCTAATAATCAAAGATAAAAATTAATTAGTTTTAATTAAAAGCATTTTAGAAATTATTGAATATGTTTGAAGAAGATTGTGATCAAGAATTTAAAGAAAATCCCTTTATAAAATATTTTTTATTAAAGTAGAAACTGTAATATTTGTGTGAAGAGTAAACTGATTTATTTGATTAATTATGATTGATTTGATTAAAATTATCTATTTTATTAATTATGTAATCAATTTAAAATTAATTGTATAGTAACTTATATTATTTGTTGTTGAATCAGAAGAACAATATGGTTCTGATGTCTATCTGTAATTTCTTTAACAAACAGACTTCTAAATGAAATATTTTTGCAGTTATAGTATAATATTATTATGTGAAGAAATCAGATTTCTTATTCTAATGTAATGCATGCATTGGACATTTATTATAATTTAATTGTCTGATAATGCATCTCCCAAATTAATTTGTGCATGATAAAACATACTATATCTTGGCTACGATTGTATAAATTTATATTTGTTGACGAAATGTATAAAAAAGCAATTTAAGGAAAATTATTATGTATATGTCATGTTTGATATTTAAGAAATTTTTAAAATACAGTATTGATAATACATGAACGTTTAATGGCATAACCTCGATTTAGAATACGGATTAATTTGCGCGTTTAATAACACGGAAATTATAATATTAATTTAATGTCATTATTATGTAAATTAATTTTTTTATTCTTGATTATATATGAAGTGCTCACTATCAAATATGATGAATTCATAAAGTACAATCATGTAGCTTACTGTATTTATTTCTATAATTATTAAACTTATTTATCGTGATGATAAAAACCTCGTTGAAATTCAATCATTGGAAGTCAAGTAAGAAATAATTTGTATTTTAAATAATTCAAAATTGCAGCATATCAAAAAGAGAATAAAAGACTAAATTTTTCCCAAATTTCTTTTATTTAGTTGAAAAAAAAGATTGCAAAACTATCTACAAAACGATAAAGTTTTGTGAATGGAATTAATAGTTCTCAAATAATTAATTTAAAATATTTAAATGATGAAAACTCTGATGTTCAATACATGAAATAAATGACGCATGATTTATTTAATAAATAAACTTATTTTACAATTAATTATTTATAATAAATGGGCCAATTAAAACCAACATAATTGTAATTAGTATTAATAAAGGGTATAGTATTTTGCTTCTTGTAAATTGTAAAAAATTATACAAGTAAGCAGAAATACATTTATTTTCAACAAAGTAATGTTTTTTGACCGCTATCAATTGTTATAGATCACATACAGTTATTATGTACAATTTAAACGATAAAACAAAAGAAATCTTAAAAATGAATTAACAAGAATAATAAATTTTCAGTTTAAAACATTAAGATTTTTAATTTTAAATTAAAGATTTTTCTAATTATTAAAAAAGAAATACAATAAACTGTGCAATATTGTAAATAATTTAATGAATATACTGTATTCTTATTCATTATGAAATAAAATTTATTTCATTGCATTTATTTTGCAGTTTTTTCCGGTGTTTGAATTCAAATTTTTCTGTGATATTCTATAGAATGCATATGCAAACAGCGCTTAGATTAGAAAGGACTAAATTTAGATCTAATGAAAACTTAAGAATCGGAATCGTTAGAATGTCAAGTATTATTAATTAAAAAAAATGAAATGCAGTAATAATAATTCAAAAATGTTTAATTATTTCTATATTATTTTCATGATAGTATTCATCCGATCATGTAATATTGGTATCGCGCATCAAATGTTTTCTATGTATCGAAACTGCAATTTATACAAATTCCAGCGATAAGAGTGGGGTGAATAAGAACAATGATATCGATAACAAACTAAAATTACAAAGAACAAACGTCAGTAACCGAATACAAGAAAGAAGATATTTAGTGAGTTTATTTGAAGTTTAATCGGCGTACGACAAACACGTTCTCGGATGACATCGCCTGATTGACGCCCGTCCAAGTAATTAGAAATGTTTATTGACTTTGAAGTCTTTTAGGAAAAGAAAACTCGATACTAGTAATGATACTAGTTAACACCAAATTTTAACCGGAACGATAAAATAGTGCGAAGACTCGTTAGAAAAATTAGCGGTTCAATTGACCATTCAGATGTCATTAAAAAGAAAATAGTGGATAGGTGTTGCCGTACCGGGCTTATTAGGAGAAGCGTTCTTAGTAAATGGTGAAAAGTAGACGCTTAATCACTTTCCACCCTTTAAGAGCGTGGCTAAGCATTGTTCGGTCTTTATCGCTCGCCACCCCGACAAGTGCCTGGGTGGGCCAGCCAGCTATTTCACGCCTGCTTGGCCGGTGCCCCGCACGACTTCTCGAGTCACATTTGTCAGCCTTTTAGCGTGGCAGCTGTCACGGCCATTCAGCCGCACAATGCCGCCAAATATATTTCTCCCGGCTGACGAAAAAGGAACCGCCGACACTCCAATGCTGATGTCCCACCGACATTTTCCTCGCTACCTCCTGTAGCTCCTCCGGCCACCACTTAACGGTCGGCATCGGTATTAGGCCTAGCGAGATGGAGCGGCTGTCAGCCCTCCAGAGGGGAGACTCTGCAATTTACGGTCCCTGAAGGTGGGTGTGAGCACCCCCGCCGATTCGAGATGGTTCTGCTTGTTGTGCGCAGAGTAACGACAGATTAGGAGAGTCACGCATTCTTACTCGCTAATCCCATTGTATGCAATTCTGGTCCGGTGCTATACTTCCATGCTTTATTTCACAATATTCTCTTCTCCTCATTCTTTTTTTTACCGTTTGAATAATCCGTTTCGTTCGACCTTTTTAACATTTTCTAAACGATAACTTAACTGATTGATATATGCAGAGCAATAGTTGTGCGGGTGATATATCTTTCTGTGCTATGGCAACAATTACCGAGCCAAACCGTTGCCCGCGGTCGGGAGGCCTTGCCATGAAATAAGATCCTGTCAGCGATTTCCAGACTGATCAAACAACGTGTCCACACCTGACGTGACAGTTGCGGGCGTGCTGAGCCAATCTCTATCAAACATATTTCTATAGTCGCCGGATTAATTTCGTATTAACTCGCCTGTTTTCTTTCTTAATCTTTTGTAAAATATTTAAATGAAAATAATTATATACATTTTCTTTTGTAGATACAAATCGGAAGAAATAAAATAATTTCTATAGTCGCCGGATTAATTTCGTATTAACTCGCCTGTTTTCTTTCTTAATCTTTTCTAAAATATTTAAATGAAAATAATTATATACGATATTTTCTTTTGTAGAAACAAATCGGAAGAAATAAAATATTTTTTTTATTTTTACTGTTTTAAAATGTAAATTCGAAAAATAAATAAATAAAATAAATTGGAAATTTTATTTTCGGAGCGTGAGGCGCCACTCTAGAGTCGGCTAGTTATTTGTTAGTCGTGTATTTATGTACGAAGAATCGCCGTGGACACACGAGACAAATGTGTGATGTCATAACTCGGTCTGTACTTGACATTGACGACGGTTGTCTGGGAATTTAATGTCAAGACGGTCGTCAAATAAAGAGTGTTTATAGCGCTGGAGTATTTTAATTGATATAGTAATGTTTGAAATGGTTAAAAATGAAATTGTATCGAGTTTTTACTTCTCTATTCATAAACTGATAATAAATATTAGCAAGATAACTATGCTGATAAATTTTTTCTTCGATAGATTTATTTTCTAAATCTATAAAAATCTAAATAAGTTTTCTGTTAGTGGCTAATTTGCAGCTTAATTCGGCATTTATCAACGTAATGATTAGAGCGGTCGTTTTTGTCTGTGAATTTTAATCAAATTTTTCTTTTGCCAATCATTTTTCTCTCCTTCGATATAATGTTAGGTACTAAATAGGCTAGAATGTTTTGCACAGTTCTAATGATTAATTTTCGAAGTAAAATATCTAAAAATTTAATTAAAAAATTATCATTATATTTATTAATATATAAAAAATCATAAAATCAATTTTAATTGAAAAACATTCATTTAAATTTACTCTCTATGTAGTTACTTCGATATATATAACGAATATGTTTGATGTTTATAAATATGTCATCAGATATATTTAAATAATAAACTTTTTATTAAAAAATTAAATGGATTCGTTTAAGTTTTAAAGAAATAATTCTGATAGGCCTAATTGTGATAAATTAAATTATTGAAGGCAGAGTCAATCTACTTTAATTAAATATTTCCATTAATGACAATTCATCATTATTATTTTTGTCAATACTGTATAAATATTTTCGTGATTCATACAGATAAATTACATATTAAAATATTAAAACCTTCCATTAAGATTTTATTGCACAAATTTACCAATTCAGATTCAGGTAAATACTGTAAAATTTCTCATATTTTGGTAATCAATAAAATTTAAATGAAAATAAATCATTTAAATGGCTGATAAAATATTAAGTGGATGATATTAAGCCGCATTTTAATAAATTTACCCTAATCGCCATTTTGATTTTTTTTATTATTAATTAATATCGAAAAGTATTATTATTTTTGTAATTTCAGAACTTTTTAAATAAATAATTTAGTTGAAATTTTATAGCAAATATCAGAGGAAAAAACTAAATAAAAGTTACGAATGCTTTTCAGAAAATTAGATGATTAAAAAAATAGCAGACGATATAACTCAAATGTGGATTTCTAACGCTAGAGGGCAAGAACCGAGCATGCGCGGTTAACAAAGTCAAATCACTATTATACTGTCGAGTCCCGCGGACAATTTTGTAACCTAGTAGTCTAGCCTCTAATTTCCCCACCGGCCTAGACAAATATTCACCGCCCAGATATTGTCTATGTTTTTCTTCGTCCTCTGTGCACCTGTATCAGGTTGTGTAACGAATACTAATGGTTCCTCAACGCTTTGATCGCCTCCGCCATTTTGGTTCCGAAATAACGAAAGACGTTCCAGCTTTCAGATAAAACGTGCGATGTTTAATATAAGTCACTATTATTAGTTTAAAATTTATTTAAATTTTATTAAATCATACTTAAAACTGTTGAATCTAATTTTAACTTGAATACATTCAATTTAAAAAAACTTACAATCTCATCATAAAAGTGATTCGAGCCAAATAATAATTCGATACAAAATATTAATTTCTGGTTCGATTATTTTTGCGTTTATTATTATTATTTTCCATTTTGAGATTTAACCAGTTGATTGGGCTGAAATCCGGTGGAACATGTTTCGCCTCTACGTTAGTACATTTTGTGGGGATACGAATAGCGTGACAGGTAGCTATTATGTAGCTGTTTCTCATCTACTGTCATTGGGTGTCTATTTTGTTACAAACATTACAATATTTAATCCGATCACAGCTTTAAAAAACAGCTAACTTATGACATTTGATTTTCCAATTATTTATATATATATATATTCCATTCTTATATTAATGCTTTTCTACATCTTTATTTGCACTAATGAATTAAGCTAATACTTAGTAAAAAATAATAATACGATATTGTATTGTAAATGAATATGGTATATTTTAAATAATGATATATATTCCCGTTTTCCTTGGAAAAGAAAAAAATTTGAAATTTCTTCATAAATTTTTCACCTTGAAAAATATATGAGATTTATATATAAAAAAATAAAAGAATAATTAATAAAATTAATAGTGATTTTGGTTTTTTGTGTTGGACAGTGAAATTTCTTCATAAATTTTTCACCTTGAAAAATATATGAGATTTATATATAAAAAAAATAAAAGAATAATTAATAAAATTAATAGTGATTTTGGTGTTTTGTGTTGGACAGTGAATTTTTAGATCATTTTTTGCAAGTTTGCATATACTGTATGAAAAGGTAAATTTTTACTTATTTTGTTTTAATATAATTTTTAAGTAAACCAATATAAATTATTATTGAACATTTTTCTAACTTTCCATTCAGAAACAAAATAACGTGTTTTATATGATTTAAATTTGTTCGTCTCTTTAACATGATATTTGTATAGAGACCATTCGATTTGAATGAAATTCATATTTGTCATTTGTTCGGACCAAACAGAGAACTAAAACTATTGAAAATGGTGAATATTGTTTTAATATTACTGATATAATAAGAGAGAAAAGTTTACAGAATTGAGGGAAAAACACATATAAATATTATCCGATTTGAGTGAAATTCATATATTGATACATTATTGAGATCTTTAGATAACCAAGTCTATTGAAAATGATAATATGGCATGGCTGTCTGTCTAAACGATATGTAAATATTGTCCAATTTGAATTAATTCACATATATTAATGATATCATTACAGAATCAAAATCTAGTTATTATTATTATTGTTGTCACTAATAAAGATCAGAATTTGATTATTTTGAATTTTTAAATAGTCTATATATATTAATTCAAATAACAGAAAGGATTATAAGATAAATTCACGGATAATATGATATTTAAGCTAATTAATTAATATATTTTATCCATATTTTCGTTCACTAATAAAGATCAGAATTTGATTATTTTGAATTTTTAAATAGTCTATATATATTAAATCAAATAACAGAAAGGATTATAAGATAAATTCACGGATATGATATTTAAGCTAATTAATTAATATATTTTATCCATATTTTCAAATAAAAGAAATTTAATATGAAATTCTTAAATTGGCCATTTCCAAATATTCATCCTGAATATCATTATTGGAAAAAATTCTATAATTTTTCATTATCAAACATTACTGCAAATTGGAATTTCATCAATATGTGTACAAAAGTTTCATCGAAATACCGAATTCAAAGAATTAACAAAAATTGCATATTATTTTTTTTAGATTTTAGTATAAAATTCGATTTTTTTTTCTTCTCAGTATATTCACTATTACTATATCATATCTGTTACTTTATCATCAGTTTTGTCAGTAATACTTAAAGAATGATAAAACATTATAATTCATAATTGCAATGTAATTATAATACGCCAATGATATGCTGTAATGACTGTCATAGATAAAAATAAATTCTGTGTAGAAAGACCACTCGTTCAAGTTCAGGCGAAATACCAGGAATAAATTATACATAATTTAAAAACTCAAGATGATCGGTAATTGTTTCGAAAAAAGTTTTTTTACTTTTTATTTATAGATTCATAAGGCAAATATATTTTCAGCAATTGTTATTATGACTAATTATCATTCATTTCATGCTTATATATGATATCACAGAAAAGTTATTTGCTTTAAGACATATTTTGTTTCCTCTTTTTTTTGTTCTGTTAACAACCTTATTCGAAGAAAAGCCAATAAATATTGT
This sequence comes from Olivierus martensii, assembly GCA_000484575.1. Classification (NCBI taxonomy): domain Eukaryota; kingdom Metazoa; phylum Arthropoda; class Arachnida; order Scorpiones; family Buthidae; genus Olivierus; species Olivierus martensii. The sequence continues at coordinate 19,711 of AYEL01010171.1, read as the reverse complement.
CCAATTTTTAATATATATTTTAACAAATTGATTTTTAATTAATAGATAATTTTAATATAGAAGTTATTAACAGAGAAAACCTCTAATCAACTACAGTTACGTTGATGAAATGTCCCCAACTGATTGCTTCAATATTCATATTCTAATATAAATCGCTACAAAAAATAGGCAGATCTCGTTTTTCTGGTACTGTATAAGTCTTTATTAATTACTAGATATGAATACATATTTTATCTATTGCTGCAGGCTTTTAAACTGTCTCTTACAAAATATTCTATAAAAATTTATAGAGAAATGTTAATGATAAATTATTATTATTATTTTTTATTATAAACTAAAATTCTTTCCTAATTTGAATAATTCTATTTTAAAATTAATTTATTATTTACTGGAGAAAATAATTTCTCCATTTTAATAATTTACATCATTAAACTAAGTTTTTTCATTGTAGGAATCATTATTATGACATCTGAATAAATAAAGATCATTATCTGATGCCGTCTATACCTCTGAATTAAAGTAAGTTATATTAATAGCATAATTTCCATCTATTAAGAGATTAAAAAAAATCTAAATAAAATGAAATTCAGTGTCCTCTTATTTATTTATTTGATATTTTCTAAATTTATTTACGAAACTGATAAGCAACGTCGCGGACATTTTCTTTAACATCGTTTGCAGTATATTTCCAATTACTGGAGTAGTCGGAAAATGAATTATCCTGGGTAAAAATATATCCAAAAAAGAATCAGAAATTGTGGACAATATGCATTTAATATTAAAAAATAAATAAATTGCATGCACACATATATGATATAGGAAAAAACCACTTGCTTTTATACAATAATGGAGTTCTTAACAGCACTAGTAGCAAGTAACAAAGTACTTGCTACTAGTACTGTTAAGAACTCTATTATTGCACACATATCAAATATTCCGTTATGTATTGAAAAAATAAATTCTTGTTGCAAATAAATTGTTTTAGTTCCATCAAGAATTTATTGCAATATTTTCATTTTAATATAATTCTAATTTTTATTCCTAGGTATACTTATTTAAGATATAATAAAAAAATGAATCTGGGGCGTTTAAAAATCTTTCAGATACATCTAAGATAATTAAACACCACTTCCGGGTTTCGGATTAACCCCTGGTTAATCCACCTCCGGATAATCGGGAGTCAACTGTATTTGAATGGTCATTAAAATAACAGGGAAAAGGTACAGCACTTAAAAACATGTTTAACGATGAAATTTCTTGTGACAAATTAAACATTTTATCATCAACATATTGTAATCATAACTAGTTTTGAAAGGTAGGGAAAAATTATAAACAGAAAATCTATTCATTAAAAGAATTTTTTTTGATGAGATATATACGAAATAAAGCTAAGGAACTCATGATGGTCTTCTTGATAATAACTGCTGATATTAATACAAAAATTTTAGAACATATAATTATTTTAACAAAGGTTTGCTTCGCAATTTATTTTCATTCAAAATACTGTATAATTTATACTTTTCAATAATATTTTTGTGAATAAAAATGAGTGCTTTTATAGCTTTATCCCATTATTCTTTGAAAATTACAATATTTTTGATAAAATAGGAAAATTAGAATAAAATATGTTCTTTCTCAGACTTATAACAACAAAGAAATGCATATCTAGTAAATCTATGCATTTTCAATGGAACTTTATTGATAAATATAATTTATTCGTCATTTTAATAGTTTATCAATATATTGTATACTTACTTATATGCATAATTTTAATTAATATCGAAATCCCATTTACATTATGCATTGTGATGCAAAATTCATAATTTTCATTGTGATGTAAATTATGAATAAGATAATAGATTTATATGATACTAAAACTAGATATTAAAATTTTTTAAGATATTTAATCTTTAAAAAAAAGGAATGAATTGATCACCTGAATATTTTAATTGTTTGGTTTTACATTACGGATCATTCTTATTTTCACATATCAGTTCAGTGGTAAATATTATGTAGATAAGACAATATTAACCGGGATAGCTCTACCGGATATGGGTGTGTGTTTAACTGAAGAGAGCGTATGCCGAAATGCATTAAAGAAGTTCTATGATGTGAACGATCGTATCTAAAATGCATTTCGGCATACGCTCTCTTCAGTTAAAAACACGTTAATTTATGTAAAAATTTTTTGCAGTTAACTTAAAAAAGAAAAATATCTAACATTTTAAATAAATATATATACCTTAATTTTGCAAAGTTCTCCCACCAATACAATAAATCACTAATTAAAATATAAATATACTATAAAATTTAAATAATTGTAGACTCGATGCATGTTCCTTTTTTTACAGTCAATATATAATTAACATAATATAAGGAGATGTATATCATTAGATAATGAATCCTTTAGAGCCTCTTTGTAACAGCCCTTTATTTAACATCTTTAACTTTGCACGTGGTAGGATTATGAGAAATTCATTAAAGGATCTCTTTAATAGATCCACAATTCTACTATCATCTAGAAAACATCAATTTCATATAAACAATAATGATTGAAATACAAAAATGGTACTGGTTTGCTTTCCTCTTAGAATTAAATTTAACTTGAAAGTTTGTTCCTAGATGGAAGTATTTATGTCAGATATATAAATAACAGTCTCATGTTATGCAACAAAGAGCTGCAGATGTGTTAGATATAGGAATAACTTTATATTGAATTGAATTCTTTTATGCATGTTTAAAACTGCAATATCTAGACAAAACTTTCACCAATATGTAAAATTGGCTTGGTTATCAGTGTGTTATGATGATTTATTTTCAACTAACTAACAATTTTTAAATTGTAAAACAAATATCGTATTTTTCTTACATAGTTTTTTGCTTTTGAGAAGAGATCTAACAACAATATGCAAACCTGTCTTGGTTAACGACGCACGCTTTGGTTAATGACTCCTGATTATGTGAACTTCGTTGATTATGTTGATAATGGGAACTACCACGCAGATACAAAAAATTATAAAATACAGTGAAACCCTCGCGTGCGTTCCCGTATCGTACGACTTTCCCGCTTTAAACGTCTATTTTCGGAAGTCCGAGCATTTTCTTATACATGCAATGTAAAACTTTCCCTTTACTTGTTTGCAATGTAAAACTTTCCCTCTTCCTACGTTTTAATTATATAACTCTTTATTATGATCATCAGAGTTCCTACGTTTTAATTATATAACTTTTTTATTATGACGTCATCAGAGTTTTCATTCGTGCGTTTTCCCGGCTCGTTCGACTTTTCGGGCCGGTCCCCGAAATGTTCCGACTTTTCAGGCCGGTCCCCGAAAAGTTTCAAAATCGGGGTTTCACTGTAATTTTCGGGCCGGTCCCTGAAAAGTTTCAAAATCGGGATTTCACTGTATATAAAATTAAACAGAATTTTGGATCTAATTGGATTGTGTTAAAATTTCAATTTCATCAAAAAATATTATTCAATCTGTCTTCGAACATAGATATCAGTATTGCATAATATAATTTGTAGAAGAGGAAATTGATTTTAAGCCAATTTTTGATCTTTTACATCTTGTTTTGAATTTTTATTAATAAGATGTAAAATTTGAAACATCATATGTTCTGTTGAACATTTTTTTTTAAATTTGTTTTAAACTAAATAAGCGTGAAATAAAATTATAGCCAGAGGAATTTCAGCCATAAATATTCTTGTAACAAGAGGATTAGAATCACTATCATGCCTCATGAATAAAATAAATAAAACAAACCTACAAGGAAACGAAGTCCTCACAACATACGACTTCGAGATTTTTATATCCATCAATAAACATCACTAAACATATATATTATGTATAAACATAAATTTTATTTACTAACTCTTTATAATTAATTTTATTAAAATTAAATTGGTAATAATAATAATAATTACTTATCATTCTTCCTTTTTTGTATACGAAGGAAGAAGAGTATAGTATTGTATCTATTTATTCGATGGAAATATAAAAATTTTAAATAAAAAATAACTACCAGCTAAAAAATTTAATCCCTTCAATTAAATTTTTTATAAGCAAAACTCAAAAATGAAATTATAAAAAGTAGGAAAAAAAAAGTCAGATGAAAAACATCAAACGTATGCAAAAGTTTGTTTCTAAAAATGTTCAGTTCGTAAAATTTACATAATACTATCACACAATAAATTATTCAATTAGAATATTCCACTATATATAAGATATTGAGGCATCAATAGTTAGATTTTACAAGAAAGATCCATTAAATCATAAAACTCAAAAAAGTTTAAACAACCGATCTAAATTGAAAATATTAAAAATTTTTAAGTTTTAATGAATCTAGAATGTGAATATTTTTTGTTCATTTGATTAAAAAGTTATAGGAAATGAAATAAATCAGGTTATAAAAATAAATTCTTGGCTTCGTAATTGTAAAATATAAAAAAAATAAAAGTGTTTCAAAAATTCGAAATGAATTTTGCAACAGATTTAAATCCAGTTTAATTGATTGAATATACTAAAATATTTCTTTCATTTTTGCTGATTTACCGATCAATATTTGACCAAGTTAAGAAAATAAATAGAATTATTAAACCAAAATAATTTACCAAATTGATTATTAATTTGTAAATGATCGATATTATTGACGATTAATTGCATAAAATCAAAATTTTAATTTATATCTAAAGACTATACCTCGATATAAGAATTAGTAACGCAAAATAATTATTTAAAGAGAAAAATCTCATCTTTGGTGCATAATTAGCCTGGATAAAATAAAGTCCTTTATTTTACAAATGAGGAAAAAATTGTTTATGATTGTTAAGTCGGGAGAATGAGAAGAGTTTACCACACACACGGAATATGCCCACTATCAGTTTTTACTCGTTTTAGTCGTTTAATTGCAACATATTAATATGTTCTTTATAATTTTGAAATCATGTTGATCAAATACGAGAAAATCATTACAGAATACGTCATTAATGCTTATATAATTTTACATTAAACTGTAAATACATTCGTCAGAATAACTTTTATTTCGGTCTTTATTTTCGTGATATTTATACAGTAACATAAAATGAAAAAATATAAATAATAAACAAATCGTACATGATGCGGATAATTTTGTAGATTACCATCAACATAGGAATAATATACCTATTTTAACTGAAGCAAAATATAATTTTATTAATACTGTAATCATAAGTGCATCTAAATGAGCGACTGTAACTATCACAAACTGTTTTCTCATACCAATAGATTATTAACCGATATTCTTCTCCAAATCGATAGATACAGAAAACATATATTTCGATAGTCCATCTAGTTAACTGTTTTTTCTTGTTTTTACTAAATCAATATAAAGATAGAAACTGTATTCGGTACTAATCTGCAGAGAGCCAAAATCGATCATATTTCGACGCCAATTACTAAACAAATCTAATAAAATTCATCAAAAACATCTATAAGTTTTCAAATAATTTCACATATTATCGACGAATGTGGTAGTCTGAAGTATCTAAATTTATTAAACGCATTGATGTTATATGGTTAAATTTATATTAAAAACAAATTTCACATATTATCGACGAATGTGGTAGTCTGAAGTATCTAAATTTATTAAACGCATTGGTGTTATATGGTTAAATTTATATTAAAACAGTGATTTTTGTTTCTAGCTTTGCATAAGGAAAACATATTGAATATATATTATTCATTTCTTTTTCCTATTTTTTTCTCTCATAGCGAGCACATTAGATACTTAATCAATAGAAATAAAGAATTTAATGATCGTTTTTGCAAATCTTTCAATTAATAACGGATAACAATATTAATTATAGTAAGATATCCACTTGACAGTTTGATTTCCGTACAAATAGGAATTTGGTGTTTTATTAATTAATAAATTTAATTTATAAGCGCATTAATTTCCAATTAAAAGTAATTGAAATTTTGAATAGATTGACTCGAATCATTTTTATTTTAATTAATCGGGATGACTTATTTAATCAAATTTTAATAAAATTTTAAAACAATAAAATTTTCACTATTTAGAAATGTAGACATTAACACTCGTTAATCAGATTAATTGAGGAGAGTTAATGCATTAAATTCTTTCGAAAACAGAGAGGGAAAATAAAAATAAAACAAAGATGTTGATCATTGAATTGAATTAAATAAAAATAAAAAATAAAGTGAAAGTAGCTAATAAGTTCGAAGAAAGATTTAATAATTTTTTTTTAATTTTTTTTTGGATTAAAACATAGGCCATATATAAGGTGAAAGTTAAAATAAGAACGGAACATTTTCTTACGTAAATTATAATTAAATTTGCAAACTACATTTAAGGATTTAATATCGTGTAAATCATTTCCATCCCACGAGTTACAAATTGATTTTTAAATATATATATAAAAAGAAAAAAAATGCAATAGGACCAGTGTTTAAATCCTTTATACTAGAGTCAAACAAATCTGTTTATTTTAATTAATTATAATCATAGATCCAATTATAGAAGAAGAAAAAGAAAAAAGAAGAAATATAAAAATCAACCGAGGAAAGTCAAAGTTAATTGAATTTAACAGATAAAATAATAATATATAAATTAAAAATTGAAAAATGAAGTTGTAAAAGAAAAGGCAACAATGCAGACGAAATGTTAATCTAGCAAAATGAAATGATATCAAACAGAAGATTAATAGTCAATTAATTAGAGCGCTGACAAATCCTTCATTCTACATTCTGATTTGACAGACAGTAATCCAAGATCTCCTCTACAACAATCACTGCGGCAAACACGACACGGCAATTACTGGTGGATTTGTCCGACAACTCTGTCGACGCACCACTGCTGCTACTTCACAAAAACCACCGAAACTTCGGTTAAAACGAGAAAAAATTACGCGTTTACATGGAAAAATTTTTCTCTAGGTGCCGACTGCTAAGCTTAATGCCATGCTTTTAAGCTTATAAGTATTTCCCCCCTTCAACGCGTCCACCTAACGCATTTTAACTTTCGTATAGGTTGTCGATAACAATTTTCTTTCTTCCTTTTTTTTTTTTCCTTTTTAATTCTCAATAATATAGGTTATCTATAACAACACATGACACATACGGTATTGCAATTCTCGTAAAATAAGTATCAAATTTGCTTTCGTTTATATTTACATCGTAACTATATGACATAACTAACTATAAGTTTCTAACGTAATGCCATACTTATATTATAAATAATAAATATGTAATTTATATATTATTATTTTTATATTGATAAAAAGTCTATTTAAAGCAAATTTCATATATATAGTTTTATACATATTATTAATAAGGCTGTCTTGGAATTTTTAATATTTCCATTTTATATGAGAACGTAACAGATTCGGATTTAAATGGTTCCATGCCGAAATGTAACCAATATATAAAACACGATTTTATTAAATCAATGTTTTTATTAGTTTACGTACGATAAATAGCTTGACGTTTCCATAGACAGCAATCGTAAAGAACCCAAAAATCACCTTATAAATAAACTAAATATTTGTAATTTTTTTCAGAGAATTAATCTTATGAAAGAAATTTTGATTTAAAAAGGGAAAAAAGTATGTTTTTGCTTGGTTTACAACTTCAGCATTGAACTCCTCGTTTATTGCTTAGCTTGTTGTTTTTAGAGCATGAATATGCAAACTTCTCTTTATGTAAAGGGTTTGTTTTTTAAGAGTATCAATATATATTGGTACAAAAAACAAACACTTTACATAAAGAGCAGTGTGTATATATATATATAGCATCAGTGACGGAATTTGTCTTAAGGGGAACGTGCAGTGTGTGTATATATATATATATATATATATAGCATCAGTGACGGAATTTGTCTTAAGGGGGGCGAGGCGTGAGAGATTTTTGGGGTCCTTACATTGTTTACTGGAGTACGAGTCGTATTCATGATATTCATAGTCTATTATACAACTATCGGGTTAATTGTACGGGTATTCTTAGATTCAGAAATATTGTTGTTGAGCATAAATCTTGTTAATAATCGTATCAAAAAATTAAATATGTATTACTATCATAAAATAAAGATTTTTGCTTAGCCGCCTCCATCGCCTAAGCAAAAATCCGCCTCTGTATATTATATATATTTGTATTTACTGTAGATCCCTATGTAGTATAAATATCTTATACGGATATATAGGTATATCTATAATACAGTATTTCGTATCATCTTATATGGTTATTGTGTAAAAATGATAAATATTGAGAAAGTTACGCAATCTTTCAATTAGTAGATATTGTTTTGCCTCATAAAACTTCTATATAAGTTATATAATCTTGCTGTATGAGATTAAAAATTTTTTATAGACGTTTACACAGAGAGATATGGCTTATACTAAAGTATAAGAGATTTTATATTAACCTAAATTTAAAATTATTTTAAGAAAGATTAATATAAATTTTTACGATATTTTTAATTAATTAAATATTAAAATATATAGAATATACGTTTTAAAATTAATTAAAATTACTTTGATTTATTTAATTAATTGTTAAATTTAATTAACCACTCGAGTAATAATGAAGAAAAACAAGAACAAACTACAAGTGTTTTCAAATTAATAAATGATTAATTTTTACTTAAAATAAAATAATTAATTGCGTTAAAAAATAAATATGTTTATATATAAATAAGCGGGAGTTTTTTTTTTATTTTCATTAAAATAAATTCAATTAAGTTGGCGGAAAAATCTTAGGAAAAATTGAAAAAACTAGAGGAGGAAGCAGAATTGGACAAATGAGGAAGAAAAAAGAAGAAAAAGAAGTGGAAGAGGCCTAAACTACCGCAGCTAATTACGAGTTAACAAGTTTTATTTTGCGCAAAACCAATCTTGATAGCTACAAATAGAAAACAAGTAAAACTTTCTGTTTCACGTCATCTTCAGTGTTTCAGTCAAACATAATCCTATTGCTATAAGTACAACCAAATCAGAGAATATACCTTTATCCGATTAAGTCAATTTACTGAGCACTTCATGCTAATATGATTGCATTGTGAAGTCGACTTAATGAGCCATGTGGATTTCACCAAATCCGATGGGACCAACGAAGGCAATGTGACAACTCGTGTCCAACAAAAGGGACATCTAATTAGTAGCCCCTTAAGCTCTAACCCTTGCTACAGTAAGAAAAAAAACCGAAAAAAAAAAAAAAACAGACTTAGGAGGGTGGAAGAGAAATCGCCAAAGATAAGGTTGTCAGCCTTACCTTCGCGATTTCTCTTTTGCTTCCCCTTTTCCCCCTGTCAACTACGAACTAGTAGATGGTGCATCGCCAACTTTTGACGCTAAGCCTATTTGTGAAGATGATCACGTTTGGTTTGGAGTACAGTGACGTTTGGACTTGGTCCTTTTCTTTCAGCTTGTTGACAGTGCAGCGTTTAAATAGAACGGTTTGGTTTGCCTTAATGTCACTGTCTGTGTTCTGGATCATACTTTTTCAAATTGTTGAAATGCTGTCTTCTTGGGTTTCAGGATATTGTTCCTTTCGGAGGATTTTTCACGACCGGATGACTTGTCAAATTTGTCACTGTCAATCCATTATTTTTTATTTATTTATTCGCTTTTATAGATTTTTTTTTAAGATTCGTCAAAAGTTGGCAATCCGCGATTAAAATTTTCGCGCATTTTAAAAATTCCCCGTTTTGGTTCTTTTTTTTTTAAGTGCACAATTGGATACAACAGCAAATACAATTTATAGTCTACTGTTACTACAATGAAATTATCCTTATTTGACCTCAAACCCAATCTCCGACCAAGATGCGTCATTTCACAAATCCAGGATTAACCCTCAAACTCCTTCCCCGAATTAAGCTTCAAATTAACCAAGCGAGTTCATTATAAGTACAAAAAATAAACGAAATCGATTTTTCCCAACCTTTAGCTAATAATTATTCCCAAATAGAATTACGACGATCACATAAATAAGCCCAATTTTTGCTTAATTGTCTTTAATGCTCGATTGACTTCCTTCCTTCTGCAAAATTAAACATAATCGAATCTACTTTTGTACCTACACAAATATTATTGGTGCAGTTCATCGATAAGCTTCACGTGGTTACGCAATCGATTTTCTTCTTCGAACTTAACCAAACTTTCGCCCATTAACCTCTGACCCGCAACATTCTGCCACGTGTTGGTGGCAAAGCGACAGCTGCAGGCTTTTCTTCATTAAACAAGTCGTCCAAGCGAAAAGAAGAGAAACGTCGAGCGAAAGAAATTTACAGTAAATAAATCGATAAACAATATTTGTATTTTTATACAGTTTATTACAATCATTCTTATTTAATCGATAAAATTTACTATATTACGATTTAACGTACTTATATCTAACGGGATTGGTAGTACCGCCGTGACGTCGGAGATGAGAACCAATGGGAGAAGAGGATGAGCGAGGGAAGTTAGAGGCCAAAAGGTTATTGAAGACAGCTGTGCAGAAATGTGCCACATGCGGACTTAATGGCCAGTTGTCAAACATCGGAAAAGCCCATTCCCTCTCATTCTATCGATGTGATCTTGGGATTGAGAAAATGTTCAAATGATTATGATTATATTTCCAGCACAGGTGAGTTAAATTCTATTCAGCTTTCGTAATTTAAAAAAGTAGTAATGTACTACTATTTGATGACTAGCTTAGTTGGCACATCTTTATAATATTCATGCGAAGTTGATAGGGACTTATCAATCTTATATCAATGACATACTATATGTAATTTTGAGACATTTCCAGAACACAATTTTTTGCCAACTTTAGGCATAGACTGTTCTGTAATATGCTGGCAGACATAGCGAGAGATCTTATTTTAAAATTCGTTATATGTTAATTATTTAATGATTTAATAGCTAAAAAGAGAAATAAATCAATTCCTAATTAATTTACTTTCTTAAAATATTATTTAATCGCAAATATACTGATAAAATTTTGTTTTCTTTTATCTTTCTTTAACAGAATTTATTAAAAAGATATTGTGTAAGCTTTATATGTTTTAAACCTTTTTCTACTATAGAAAAATCATAGAGTTTTCTCTTGATATTTTACAAATTCTTTATCGTATGCTGAGCGCTGTTTTAATATTTACATTAATCGCTTTGAAAATCAAGTTAAAATTGTTACTAATATTTATTCTATACAACTTAATGTACTCGAACATAGCGATGAGAGTTTTTGGAGGTTTGTTAAAATATTAAATTTGTGAGATCAGATTAAGAAAGTTTGCTGCCAGGGCAAAATTATTCGTGTGCCCTGAAAAAAAAAAAAAAAAAAACGAGTCTTAATTTTTTTTCTTATGTTTTTTCTTGAAAAAAAAAAAAAAAAAAAGTTCGAGTCCCTTTTAACAGTGCGCCCGAAGGAAACTGTTCTATCTTGATCGGGCCCAGTAAACACGTTTAAATATCGATATTTATAATTAATTCGCATAAATACAACTATAAAATTTGAAATCCTTCAAGTTCTTATTAATTTATTAAAAAAAAAGATGATAAATTGTGTTTAATGAAAGCAATTAATGTTTCGTTTTCTCTAAAAGCAAAAAAAATTTAGATTAGAAGGTGGGGATTATCAGTTAGATTGAAGAGTTTTAAATTCATTTCTAAATAAATATATTTTTTGTATTTTTAATTAGTATTATACCTTTGACTACAGTGAATCTATCAAAGAGAGAGAAAAACAACCCTGTAAATTCGTTTATTTTAAATTAAAAATTTTTAAATTAGGATTTTTGCAAAATTTTTATACAAATGTTATATTAATATTTACGTAGAAAGAATCGTTTTGATTAACTTATAGAGACTTATATAATACACATAATTCACATAAAATCGAATGACTCATAATATTTATTAAGAATTTCAGGACCTATAATAATATTTCTTAATTTTTGACCGTTGTCTGAACAACTCGGGACTATATTATCCAATGAAACGTTAATATATAGTAAAAAAAAATTCAAATTATTGATTTATTTTTAGTTTACATTTCCGAAAATAAATTTAAAATTATTTTATAATTCGAAATAAATTTATTGTGTCTTTTAATAAAATACAATATATTCTTTCTAATATCATTCATTTAAAAAATGAAAATGAATCCGGAGATCAAAAGTGATAGAAAATGATGCAAGAGAAAAAAAAGCTTATTTTATAATTTGATTATAAAATAAACTCGGGAGAACTAAATTATTATTTAAATATTATATTGTAAATTTCAGATTATACATAATTTAAATTTTAAAATAGTTATCTCGTTTTTATAGTGATAATTTTTACGTCTTTTCTACGCAAAATATAAGCAGTTAATGATATTTTGTGACTTTGATGATATGTTTCAAGTACAAAATATCATTGACTGCTGATATTTTGTACTTGAAATATGTCATCAGAGTCATTTTATAAGAACAATTATCTTAAATAGGAGTTTATTGAGTATTTAGTTAATTAGAAATTTAAGAAGAGAAAGAATGTCAATTCGTATCTCCTGTTTATCTATTTTTAAAATTTAGTCTTTCTCTTGTCTTGTATTTGAATTATTTAGATGATAAAAGTTTTAATTAAATTATTATTATCCTAATAATTAATATTACGAAACTTGAAATCTTTTCTTTTTTATACAGTTTTTGTTTTAGCAAAACATATTTTAAATATGTTACACACGATATACAATTAAGCCGATCGGAAATCAGTTACAAAAGGTGAATTTTAACAACTTGATTATTATCATTTTTTCTTAACGCAGATGAAAAGACAAATCAAGATTGTCCAAAGAACAGTAAATCCGAGGAAGAGATGGGGAAAAAAAAGCACAGAAGAAACAGAACAACCTTCACTACCTACCAATTACACGAACTGGAAAGAGCTTTCGAGAAATCTCACTATCCGGACGTCTACTGCAGGGAAGAACTTGCTATTAAAGTCAATTTACCAGAAGTTCGCGTACAGGTAAGCAAAATAATAACTATATTTTTCAGTTATAAAATGTTTATTTTAGAAAGAAAAAAAGCAAATGTATAATTATATAAAGTTGACACTTATCCGACTGATTATTATATACGAGATTTATGCATATAAGACAATCTAAAGCGTGATTAAAAGGATTAACGGATTTCTTTCAAAATTAATTAATTAAATGACTTAACCAGTATCCTGATCTACTGAAAAATAATAATTTCTTTAGGTTTGGTTTCAGAATCGTCGAGCTAAATGGAGGAGACAGGAAAAACTTGACAGTCAGACATCATTGAGATCGATTAATTTAAATAATCATTATCACAGCAATTCCATTCAGCCATATTTATTAGAAAATTGGACATCTCCGGCTTTGTCTCTCCCTGGTTACTTCAATCAACAGAAGTCTCTATACTCCAACTATTTTCCCGCTCCCTTAAACTTATCGGTGCGTAACGACAAAACGGAAGACAGCAGAAATTCGAGCATCGTAGCCTTGAGAATTAAGGCTAAGGAACATTTAGAATTAATCAACAAAGGGATAAAACCTCTCTAAACAAAAAAATATACATATATATAATATATTTACTGTGGATCGTTTATTCATCTCTCAGGAATATTTGTATATTCTATGTCAACACTATTCTATTAACCGTGTATAAGTTATAAATGTCAATCCATATCGTCGGGAATAAAAGCAAAAAACTTTTTACACGGTTAATTTATCCATATTTGGAAACTAGTCGAAAGTGTGATCCATGAATGAATGAATAAGTGAGTTTGTATAGTTAAATGTTAGTTTATATAATATATAAATATATATATATGTATATAAAGTAATTCAAAAGCCATTCCTTTTAAAGAACTTCCAGAAAATTTCAAGTGACTAGAAATTATTTTACTATTAAACAAAATCGTTGTAAGGCTATCAAATTCAATAATGTTCATATTATTGATCTAGAATAAATTTCAGAGAAGATTACTTTTTAATCTGTTCGAAAAAAGAAAATTCCAACTATATTTCGACTGTGTTTAAAAACTTCGTGCATTTATCAAAGAATATTTCGAGAAAAATCGCTGACTTTTATCTGTATTTTTGGCAATAGTCATGCGTCATGTTGCAACCAGTGATCGGAATTCTAAGCGCCAACTAACAATAAAACTCACATATTCTAGTAGCGAAAATTTACGCAATATGTGAACTCTAGTTTGAAAACTCGCCAATGTTAAAGATAGGAAAGCCTACTTTAAAAAACATATATAATAATAATTATATTTTATATATTTTATTCGACTTTTATAATACATGTTAAAAAATGATTATCTTCAGCGAAACACGCAAAATGCGCAAATTACGTTGAAGTCTAAAGGTGTCACGTAGCGATTGATAATTATTGTCATTACGCTGTGTGAATACAATTGGTTCCATTGCACATATTTGCTTATTGATTGATTAAGAAGAGCAATTTAATGGAGAATGAATATCAGAATAGGATTATCTCGACTGATTATATTAAAAAAAAAAAAAAAAACATTCTAACAAACTTAAAAGCAGACTGCATAATGAGAGGATTATAATTAAAACCATACAGAATAATATTGAATAAATATTTTTTCTCAAATTGCATATTAAAATAGCCAATATAATTAAATACTTGCTTCACGTCACAATACTATTATTAGTGGGACAAATCAGTATTAGAGTTTTTTCTAGAATATCAATGACCTAAATACAATAAATAACAATCATTTTATATAGAAACATCAGTTTTATTATTGAAATTTTGTTTTCATACTGAATAGATAAAAATATAAATAATGGAATGACTCCAAAATATATTCTAGATCAGCGGTTTAACAGACTAGATTTTGATATAATGATGAAAAAAAATAAAAAATATCTAGTTACTTTGATTTCTCTCGAAATTCTTAGAGATAAAAGTGACTTTTAAATTATCTGTATATCATATAAAGTAAATTCTGGATTAAATACATCATGATGTGTATGCAACGTGGACTTCATTAAGAACGTTTTGTGTTAAAAGTCCATTTCTGTGTAAGCATTTTATGATGTTAATAATATAGGCCAGATGTTAACACGAATATTAAACTTTTACTATTATATTTATGGAGATGTATCTAAAATTATATGTTGTATATATACAGAAAAGAAAAGATTGTAAAGTCTGTTTATATGTAGGTCCTTTATAGCCTACGTTTTTTTTTTTGTGTGTGTTTGGATGGATGAATCGATCTCTAAGTGGCTTTTTTAGAGGCCTAGCAAATTTTGAAACAAGCTCCGACTATTTCCTTGGCCAGAAAGAATAATTTTAACACATAAACCCATCAAATTAAAAAAAAATTCGAGATAATGATAAATTTTAAGAAAATTCCTGAACTGTTTATATAATAAATCGACAAAAAAGTTAAATTTAATGCCTGTTGTCAGTCTAGTGTGTCAAATAAGTATCAAGAATTTTGTTTGATCGATACAATGTTATGTTTCCAACAACGATTGACCGTTTATGGTGTTCCAAATTTAATAAACAATATGTTTTTAGTTTTGTTCAAAATATATTTTATAATAATTTTGTTTCGACTGACATTTATTTAAAAATAAAATGCAAATTTGGGTATTTACATATAAATAACAATAGATGGCAGCACTAAATTCTATACTGACTTAGAAAATAGATGGCAGAGGGCGTTCGTGATATTTATTATTAAAATTAAAAGAAAAAAACAGATTAGAAATTTTTATTAAATTAAATCATTATTGTTAATTTAATTTAATAATGCTATTATAAAAACTGATTTTTCCATCAGATAATTTAATTTATTATATAAATTATTAAGGATTAACTAATGAAAAAAAAAAGCGAGCTAGATTTTTTATCAAGACGAAATAAACTTAAGCGTAAATGTACAGTATTTCGAATACAAAATGTAGCCTATACGTAATCCATATGTTTTAATATACATTTTTTTTTTTCGTCGCATTTAAAAATAAGTAAAGCTTTTGCTATCAATTTATTATTTCTTTTATTCATTTACAATTACACGAATTATTAAATTGTTAAAATTTTTACGTAATGCAGTTTTGTGTTTAGTAGTTTTTATTATTATTTTTAAATCGATTTGTTCGAATATTGATACTACATACTAAAATTTGTGGAAGATATGTATTCTGTATTCAGGGCCTTTCAGAGAAAATGCGAGGCCCGGGACAACTAATATTTTTGAGGCCCTTCAAAATGATAAAATTGTCAAATATATGGATACAAGAAAAACGAAAACATTGATAGAGAACTTCAAATTTTGACAAACAGTGAAGCTCGAACAGTATAAAAATATACAAATGTATTTTTTTATAACATCTTCAGTTATACATTAACACCCCTCAAATTGTGAGGCACGATTCAGCTGCCCCTCTTGCCCCCTCTGATAGCTCTGACCGTACAACTAACATTGTACGTAGATTAAACTGTTACATTGATTGATAAAAGATTTAATGATGATTTAACGATTTAAATAAATGTACAGAATAAGACATACTGAACTAATTTACATTATTTCAATAGTTCTGCTTGGATTCTTGGAGGTCAAGTTGTTCAGAGTAAAAACTATTTTGCTTACATGTAGTATGTGCTTATTCTATTGAATTGTCAATCAACCGCCTATGCAAATATTTAATACATGTTATTAACGATTTTATTCGCATCTCATAATACATTAATGTTTAGGTTTGGAAAAACAAAAAAAAAAAAAAAAAAAAAAAAGTTATTTTCCTGTTTTCTTAGTCGAGAGAAAAACTATTATTATTGAAACGATATATCTTTTCTCTATTCGTATTTTAGCCATCTACAGCAAATGCTAATTTTCTCTTTTAAAATCTTGCTCCATAATTATCTCTCTATTACCTTAAATCTCCATCAATTTTCTAAGTAAAATATCAGGAAATAATTCAGATATTTATTTATTTTTCAAAAATAAATAGTAATAAATTATTTTAATCCTGAAAAATAAATTAATCTATAATTTTATATAAATAAATCTAAAAAATAAATAGTAATAAATTAATCTATAATTTTATATAAATAAATCTATTATAAATTTTCTCATTAATAACGTGATTAATAATAAACTTTTCCTGTTATTGTATTGATAATTTTTAATAAATTTAACAGGAAAAATATCACTTTATGTATAATTTTCTGCATTATTAATATCAAATTTATTAATTTTCATTGTTAATATGCTTTTAGGTTAAAAGAATTGCAGGTATACGCCTATTTGTTTATTTCTTCTATACGAATTTCTTCGTTTTTACAAGAAACGATACGAAACATGAAAACAATAGTTTCTTTGCCTTTCAAATGGATTTTACTTTTTAAAAAAGTCTAAAAAACAAAATTTATCGAAACATTCCAATTTATCTTAAAAGATTTTTAATTCAGGTAAATATTTATTTATCTGAATTGCATTATTATTTTTCATTTCTTCCAACAGACTATACCAGAGATGGCCAAACTGCGGCGCGCGTGCCACATGAGGTGCTCTTTGGTACCTGCAATATGGCTCCATACAATGAAAGTCAATAGTAAATCTGAAGCAAATATTTATTTAAATTAAACAAATTACAGATATATTATTTTTTATCTATTGTAAAAATTAGTATGCATCTATACGAAATAAATGCATCTGAAATAAACAATTTTGGAAATCATTATTAAAGATTACCCGAAAAACGGATGCTGTTCTCATTGATCCAAAAAGAAAATGCGGCTCTCGAGTATTCGAGATTCTCCTATGTGGCTCGTAGTGACATGAAGTTTGGCCACCCCTGGACCATTACCATTATTTGACTGATCACAAACATGGTGAAATTATTTATTTGATTTTCAAAATTCAAAATAAAGTAAACTGGACCGTCAAACATAAAACTTGATGAAAAAGGATGAACTGGATAAAAAACGAGAATGGAAACGGTAATATGAATGGAGATTGGGTGTGTGGAATGTGAATAAATAAGATTAATTTATGAAAATATTAACTTTTAATATTTTCATAAATTAATATAAAATATTAATAGAGTTTAATGAATATGTCTGCAAAATGAGTGTAAATTTCTGAAGTAAAATTTGAATAATATAGATTAAAATAAAAAGTTGAAAGAAAGAAATAAAAAAATTATCAGGAGAATAATATATGTCTCATTATTTGATTGTTTTATTATTTGTAATAAATATTGATATTTACATTTAATTTATCTATTGAAGTGATTATTTTCTTTCGCATTTCTTTTGTGATTTAACTCGGCTTTTCACACTGCGAGTACTAAGCGGCGGACATTTAAATTCCCACTGCGGGCCACTCACACATCTAATGTAAGTTAGCTGTCAGGTGGCGGATGGGATCAAACAAGTCGAGTCGGAATCCTCTTGAAAAATCTGGAAGTGTGGGACAGGGAATTTAACTCAGATTATCTAAGGTGGAAGCACAACAGGCTTTCATCGCGATCATTCGGCCGACTATTATAATTGATTTTGTTTGGTTTCGTTGTAGTTTTGTTTATTGATTTTTTATTAAATACAGTCAATTCTCGATATTCGCGGATGCTGTATTCGCGTATTCGACTATTCGCGAAAATTTATTTTAACCACAAAATCGTTATTCGAGGAGCTTTCGCGCTTATTCGCGGACTCCCGCTGAGCGGCGAAAATACTGTTACCAATGTAAACTCTCTCTTTCTAATAAAGGAAGTTTTTTGTTACCAAATGTAGTCTCTGAATCGGTTTGCCGAAAAATTTTTCATTACATATCTTTGCTCACTCCACAGACCGCAGGTAGGCCAAAAACCTGTTCATATCATCCGCAGGGCCCATAGAAGAATGTGCCTCTATGCTTGAATGCAGCCTCAAATTTAGGCGCCTAACTTTTTTTTGTACATTTGCTCCTTACGGCAAAATTTTAGATCTGAGGCAAAAAGCGACACAGACAAGGCTGACGCAGTTTTTCAACGCAGTTCAGAAAGATAGTGTGTCAGCTGTCACATCAAACATCTTGCAACATCAAAAAACTATCGATCAAAAATAAGATTTTATTTACTACACAGTTAATGTTTTAAAAATTAAATAAAGATTACTGTAATTATAATACTGTATATAGTATTATACACTGCATATACTGTAATTATTTATAAGTAATGTAATAGAAATTAAATAAGGTGTCTGTAAACAGAAAAACACACACAAACCAAGTATGAAAATGATGGGAAGAAAAGTTCGCAGGAACCTAACTCTGTATTTCCCATAGGCATAATGATTCACTATTCGCCAATTCAGTATTCGCGAAGAATTTACAGAAAGTAACGACCGCGAATAGCGAGAATTGACTGTATGTTTTATTATATTTACTTATAATCTCTGAAATATTATATACTTATGGATATTAAAACTTAAAAAAATATATATTTCATGTTTTTTGTCAACGAAATGACGTCACTTTCTACTCAGAAAGCGTACTAAGTGGTGGAGTCAAGGGTGGAGCGAAACAAACCTATCCACAGGCTATACCACGATATACTTAGACACGGTATGATTATTTAGTGAGGCTAAATTGGTCAGTTCCGCGCATGACGTCACCTGAGTTGCAAATCTGAAATGGACATTGTATTTGCTTATGAATAAGTCGTATCCGTTAGACGATTTTTTC
>AYEL01010169.1:0-23965 GCA_000484575.1 Olivierus martensii | reverse complement strand
CAGTGGCGTAGCTGAAAACTGCGAGGCCCCCCCGCAAAAGGGTCGATGGGGCCCCCTCTTTTTAATTTATCAATATAATTTATTTCAAATGCTATGTAAACTCTGTAACACTGGATGTCAACGTTTATTTATAAGGATGTCGACGTAAAAAAAGCCTAACGCAAATTAATTTATTAATAAGGTTAACACGTGAAACTTTATACAGGTGAAAATAATTTTATTATATATGTTACAGATAGGGCTGTCTTTACGCACAGGCCGAGCAGGCCCCTGCCTGTAGCGCCAAATTGACAAAGGCGGAAAAATGATGATTTTCATTTATTTTATTATTTTCTATTTTCATTACATTTAAATAATCATGGCGTATAGAACAACCAATAAAAATAAGTTGACATATGAAGAAGAGGTGCTTTTTGAATAAGGCAAACAATTCTTCTTAACGTCATATACTTTATTTCACGTAAGAAAATAGCAGATAGCGGTTAAGAACCGAGCGTTTTTACATGCATTAAATACACAATTTAAATTCATGTACCAAAAATTTGTCAATACTAAATATTTTTATCTGAAAAAATGTACACCTGAATATTAAAAATTACAAAAGAAGCTCGGGGCCCCCCCGCACCGCGGGGTCTGCTGACCGTCAGCTACGCCACTGTTTTTGATCTCTCCATCATCGGCTTAACTGCTCTATTGGCTCTCTGAACTAAGCTCGACTGCTAGGCTGTGTGGGTTCTACCCCTTTTTATATCCCCATCGCGGTATGGTAAGTGATCTGGTGATTTCCGAGATGGGCGCTGATCACTTGTTTCTCAGTATTCTCACGCAGAGTTCTGAGAAGCGTCCGTGTATCTTAGCTAAGCCCGGCCAGAATTTATTGCCCTTCTTCGCATCCCTCCCCCACTCGCGCACCACCTCCAAATTGGCCTTGAACCACCCCGAGTAATAAGGTGGAGTGGGGTAACGGCATAGTTGGGGGAAGTGCATTATCGAGCTTTAAGCGAAATTTTGCTATTTGATATTATAGTAATCTACTGCAAGTTAATATCAGCCTATCGACATAGATAACGCGATGAATGATGAGATTCCAGTATTTATATAGATCTTTACAAAAGTGCTTTGAATTGTTCTATTTAGCATTCTTATGTTCTAAGATCTTTTATATGTAAAATGTAGCTGAAAATGACTTAATAAAGTCGAAAGCGCTTCTAAGCTTGTATATTTTTCCACTTTTGATTAGTGCTAGCTTGAACTGTAAGATAATTCATCTAAGTGGAAATTCTGTTTTAATGTTAAATATATAATATTTTTGACATTTCAAAATTTATTGAGAAAAATCCTGGTAAACTCTTGATCCGTAAATATTGTTATCTGGGGCAAGTACAGATCAGCACCATGGAGTAATCGCGTATTAGGCTATTCTGGCCTCATAACGCGTTCAATTTTATATTTTCGTGTTTTATTCTTTAATTTGTTAACTTCTTTCTAGCATATAACCATGGATCGACTACGTCAGAAAAACCAACAGGGGCGATTATTCAAAAGAAATAAACGTTGTCGAGATGATTGATAAATGCAAAGATATCAAAATTTTCATATAACCATTTTTTATTTGATAAAAACCCTTTGTCATATTAAATAACAAAATTTGTGCTTTGTTACTTTGAAAAAATAAAAAGTGATATAAAGTAAATAATGTGAGATGAGGTATAGTGATATAAAAATATAAAGATGTAAGTACACAAGTTGTTATTAAACAACATAGTTTTGATTTATTTCAGTATGCCGCATCTCACATTTCAGAGTTCAATCCTTGCTTCTTTAACAAAGGTTGTTTCGTTTTAGAATTATCCTATCTTAATGCCGTAAAATGCATTTTATAGCAAATTTGTTCAATTCTGCTCTTCCCAAGTAGCGTGTATAAATAAACTTCAAAGCTTTGTTAACTTGCACGTACACTCTTACCTCGTTTCGGGTTAAGTGCAGAGTAGGTGACATTTTGTATGACCTTATAGCAATTTTAAAATTTTCAAGGATGAAGTAGGCGGTAATAGCTGCACAATGCGATTGTTAACCACCCTGTTAAATATTTTACGATAGGTTAAAATACAGGTAGACATTCAAAAATCCGGCAACCTCGGGACCTGAGGAATGGCGGATTTTTTAATATGCCGGATAATTGAAGGTTTATATATGCTGTATAGGCCTCGATTAGTGCGAGTTCGAATAATGCGATATTCGATTAGTACGACTTATAAAAATGATACCGTTTTTCAATTAGTGCGAGCAAATATTCGATTAATGCGAGTTGTAAGCATAGACTAGTCTTACTAACAAATGTCCGTCCCCTTTTATGATATCAATTAACAAATTAATGTTAATTTTCGGTTAGTAAATCCGGATGAGGAGCAGTCCAAGAAGAGTCACTTGGCTTTGAAGGGGTAAAACACTAGAAAGATGGGCTTTTTATGTTAATCAGTCACTTGGCTTTGAAGGGTGAAACACCAGAAAGATGGACTTTTTGCCATTAGCTATTCAATATTACTATTACTTGGCTGTTATCGTATACATACAGTATAGTACAGAATTTTCTTTTAAAAAGTATGGAAATGGATGAAAGGAAGAACACTTTTGATGATAAAAACAGGAAATAAAAAAAGAAGCGGTTAGTGATTACGCTAGAGCAACGGTTCTTAAACTGTTTTCCGCGGACACCCAGGGGTCCGCGAAATTATAAAAAATGGTTGCAAACAGTTCAAGACGACGAAGAAAAGGCAAGAAACGCGTGCAATAAAAAAATATATTTTTAAGGCAATAAATAAAACATGAACCTATTATTATTATGTTCTGTGATTTTTATATAATTTTTGTGATTTTTATGCGCAAGACCATTTATTAAAATAATCAACGATACATTTTTACCAATTATTATTATAACGTAGTGCCTATGAGATTATTGAGCCAGAAATTAAATCTCAAGAACGATGTAAAATGCCTAGAGATGGGGATGGGGTCGCAAAAAAATGTTCAAGAGGAGATCCTCGGACCACATAGGTTTAAGAACCGCTGCGCTAGAGCAAAAAATGGATGTGATTGAGCGACATAAAAGCGGCGCTCTACTTCCGCTTTTGATTTACTCTCTTGGTTTCAAGTGGAGAATTTTCGCTTTTAAAAAGTATCGAAATGGATAAAAGGAGGAACACTTTTTAATGAGGTATGAGACACAATTCCTGGTAAGTTATTAATTTAGATGATGAACAATGATGTGATTCGCTATTTTGGTTTTGATTTGGCAGTTAGTTTGATGATGATAACCGCTTTCGATTTGCTATTTTGGTTTCGATTTTGATGATGGTATGAGACTTCGCTATTTTGGTTTTGATTTGGCGGTTGGTTTGATGATGATATGATTTAAAAGTGGTCACGATAATTCGGCGGTTGGCTTGATGATGGTATGAAACAACATAATTCCTGAGTTATTAATTTAGATGATGAACAATGATGTAAAATATATAAATATTTACAATAAACTTAACACTAACTATTAATTTAGATGATGGATGGTATGAGACGCAATTCCTGGTAAGTTATTAATTTAGATGGTGAACACAATAATGTAAAATATGGTCACAATAATTCTAAGATATCTTCAATTTGGAAGTTGGATTGATGTTGGTATGAGATGCAAATTTGGTTTTGATTTGGCGGTTAGTTTGATGATGATATGAGACACAATCTGTGATTGAGCGACATAAAAACGGCGCTCAACTTCTGCTTTTGATTTGGTGGTTGGTTTTTTGATGGCTATGAGACATAATTCCGTAAGTTATTAATTTAGATGATGAACAACGATGTAAAATATGAAAATAGATATTTCTTAAACAGTTAGTGTTAAGTTAGTATTGTGGATATTCATCATGAGGTTGGCTAATGGCCGGAATTTCACAAAGCAAGAACCAATTACCATATATTAAATATAGTTAATACTTCGAATAGTGCGAGAAATTCGTGGAACCCATTATTCGCACTAATCGAGGCTTACCTGTATTTAATAGAAAATTACCACATTTACAGTCATTTAAAAGAAAAAATAAACACTAAGTAAAAAGAAAACGAAATTTTATTGATCATCAACTAAATAAAATACAAATGGTTCTACAGAATTTAATTCAATTTTAATACATGTACAACTAAACAAAACAGATCCTCAGAATTTTAATTGAAAAAAATAAGAATTTTAATTCCACAAAATAAAACACTGAACTACTGTACTTCTTCAGAATTTTAATCATTACATGTACTGTGCCCTCAAAAAGAAGCTAAATAGCAAATGGCGACAGTGCAGGGAAATTTGAGAATACGCTCCTGAAATTCATGCCGGAATACTGAATAATCCGGATCTTCGGATCTTCGGTTGCCGGATTTTTGAATGTCAACCTGTACTTACTTTTAAAGTCCAACTTTGCAAAAAACCGCTCTGCACTTACCCCACTCCGGTTTATCTTTTATTTTAAATAAAAATCAAATCACCGACGTATTATGCAATTGTGTAACGAAATCGCCCTTTTATAATTAGAGGTAATAAACAAGTCGATGCATGATATTCCTTCCCATTCCTGTTTCAAACAAGTTCACGCAGCGCCCTGCGTGCTGTTCTATGCGTGCGAGACCTAGCCTTTTTTGTTACCCAAGATACCTAGCCTATTTTGTTATTCAATTAAACATGCCGCTCTTTTATAGTTGTTTTCTTCAGAATTAAGGATTGCAAATATTTTTTAGCTTTTAGGCAAAACAGTAATTACGGAATGTAAATTGCATGGTAATTTTAGCCAAAAAAAAATCGACAAATATAAATTTCGATTAATTAAATATTTAACTTATAAATATTTTGTCACCTTTACAACCAAAATGCCGCCCTTTAAATTTGCCGTCCCGGACAAATGTCCGGATTGCCGGCCCCTAGAGCAGGCCCTGATACCCAACTATTTCATTGCATTATGGCAGGTAAAGTAAAATGTTGACTTATATTTTATTATTTGGTATTAATAGTGCTATTATTTGATATTAGTGTAATAACTCTTGTTTATTGTTTGATTATAATCTTTGTCAATAAAATAAAATTTTATTCACTCTATTTGTGTTTGTTATTTTTTTTATAATTTAATATTTTTAGCATAAAATACAGATAATAATGTTCCTCGAAACATTAAACCAGTCATGCGTAACCTTTCCTAGTTTGGGGGCCAAATTATTATTTTTCGCCGAGTCAAGGGCCGGACTAAATTATTAAATAAAATAAACAAATATTAACTGAATTAAAACAAGTTGCTAAAATTAATTATAAAGATAAAAATATTTTAATCTGATTACTGTTTTTAAATCAATCATCAAATCGAAACTGATGCCTTAATGCATCCACGGGTTTTTACGTTTAGGTAAGGCACGGCTTTACCACATGGCCATCCGGCCGACTTTTACGTTTTGGACAAATAATTTATTTAAATGTAAGCGACTAGAACAGATACTCTGTTTTGTGCAGGGCAACAATTTAACTCATCTCAACGACCATTCGTGTTCTAAACCTGGAGAAATATTCCAACTCTCTGTATAGGGGTTGACATTAGCTGATGTAGACCAGTGGAGAATGGTCGAAAACGTTCCTTTGTGAAATAAAGCTTTTATTTCTGTTTAGTGCTTAGGTTTTCTTCGTTACACTGATTAGTTGCATAATGTCTATACGCAGGAGTGGGCAACCTTTTTTTGTAGGGGCCGTATAGAAAAATTTATGATGGGCCACGGGCCAAAGCAAAAACAATTGATGTGACGACACATTACGTAGGAGGTATGCGCATAGGCATACCGTGTCTAAGTGTATCGTGGGTTATACACTCCTGCGGAGGGATATCCGAATCAGTTCTATTTTTCAGTAGACTTATTTTTAAATTACAAAACTAAGTTCAGTATAGCAATCAGGGCCGGCTGAAGTGGGTGTGCAGGTTGTGCACCACTCAAAGGCGCTAGACTACAGGAGCCGCCAAAAAATGGCGAAAAAATCCATGACGAAAAAAATGATTAATTTTTTAAAAGTAATTAATATTTTACATTAGGTTATAGCAATGATTCTCGACTAGTTTGCCGCGAAAAATTAAGAATGAATTTTATGTATGTAATTGTATGAAGCATATATGTTAATAGTGAAACGTGATTGGTTGGATATCGCTTTTGCAGTCCTACTGATTCCTATTAATATAGTATCGTTAGAAAAATCTAATCCTCGAATTTTTACGATAGGCAAAATTTTTTGTCGTTATTATAATTTAAAAATTGAGGAATAAAAATTAAATTAAAATTATAGTTTCTCCAAAAAGACAAAATCCGCAGGCGACTTTATAACTTAATAAGGGCCGCCCACAGATGGGGCAGCCATTTAATGAACCAGTCTGTGGATCCAGGTTAAGTTAGGTAGATTAAACCGCCATATCTCACGAGGGATATACTGTATCTGGCGGCGGCCACTTACAGAACCCATCTCAAGCTGGCCAACACCCATGATGGGATCAACCGGATGGCTGAAGGATGGGGTTCAATGGGCCGGGCTTGAACCCTCCCGAAAACTGGTGGTGTAGAACCCGGATCCTCCAGGGTGATAAATCACAGCTTTACCACGTGGCCATCCGGCCGACTCTGTGGATCCAGTGTACGAGTATGTCTGTAATCTGAATATAATAAGAATAAATACAATATGTTAATGAAAATTCGAGTAGATTAAACCGCCATATCTCACGAGGGATATACTGTATCTGGCGGCGGCCACTTACAGAACCCATCTCAAGCTGGCCAACACCCATGATGGGATCAACCGGATGGCTGAAGGATGGGGTTCAATGGGCCGGGCTTGAACCCTCCCGAAAACTGGTGGTGTAGAACCCGGATCCTCCAGGGTGATAAATCACAGCTTTACCACGTGGCCATCCGGCCGACTCTGTGGATCCAGTGTACGAGTATGTCTGTAATCTGAATATAATAAGAATAAATACAATATGTTAATGGAATTCGTTGTTAAATCTAAATTATTATTTAAAATATTTAGGTGTTCCGCCAAATATTAAAATGTGTTCCTCAACGGAAAAAGTTGAAAACCACTGGGTTATAGAAACAAATTTTTAATTTCCAAAAATTAAAAAAGTGACACTAGCGTATAAATATTTAATCAAAAATCGTATTATAAAATAATAATGTACAGGTAGGCATCGATTAGTGCGAATAATGGGTTCCACGATTTTCTCGCACTATTCGAAGTATTAACTAAATGTAAACATATGGTAATTGGTTCTTGCTTTGTGAGATTCCGGCCATAAGCCAACCTCACGATGAATAACCACAATACTTTTAAGAAATATTTATTTTCATATTTTACATCATTGTTCATCATCTAAATTAAATATTTATTTTCATATTTTACATCGTTGTTCATCATCTAAATTAATAACTATTTATTTTCATATTTTATCGTTGTTCATCATCTAAATTAATAACTTACTAGGAATTGCATCTCATGCCATCAAAAAACCAACCATTTCATATTTTACATCATTGTTCATCATCTAAATTAATAACTTACCAAATCATATTTTACATCGTTGTTCATCATCTAAATTAATAATTTACCAGGATTTGCATCTCATACCAATAACCACAATAAACTCACAGCACTAACTGTTTAAGAAATATTTATTTTCATATTTTACATCGTTGACACTAACTTTTTAAGTGTGAGATTCCGGCCATTAGCTAACTTCAGCATAACTCTTAAACAGTTAGTGTTAAGTTTATTGTAAATATTATTTTCATATTTTACATCATTGTTCATCATCTAAATTAATAACTTATTATTTTCATATTTTACATCATTGTTCATTATCTAAATTAATAACTTACCAGGAATTGCATTTACATCATTGTTCATCATCTAAATTAATAACTTACCAGGAATTGCGAATTTTACTCGTTGTTCATCATCTAAATTAATAACTTACCAGGAATTGTGCATCATTGTTCATCATCTAAATTAATAACTTACCAGGAATTGCGTCCTTATAACCACAATACTAACTGTTTAAAATATATTTATTTTCACTTTTACATTGTTGTTCATCATCTAAATTAATAACTTACCAGGAATTGTGTTTTGAACCATAATACTAACTGTTTAAGAAATATTTATTTTCATATTTTACGTTATAACCACAATACTAACTGTTTAAAATATATTTATTTTCATATTTTACATCGTTGTTCATCATCTAAATTAATAACCAACCAGGAATTGTGTCTCATACCATCATCAAACCAACTGCCAAATCATTTAAAATTATATAATTTTAGATTAAATAGAATTAAATCAGGTCTGACAGGGGTAATAACTTACCAGGAATTGCGTCTCATACCATCATCAAACCAACCGCTTAAAAAATATTTATTTTCATATTTTACATCATTGTTCATCATCTAAATTAAATATTTATTTTCACATTTTACATCATTGTTCATCATCTAAATTAAAACACCAGGAATTGCGTCTCATACCATCATCAAATCAACCGCCAAATCGAAACAAAATAGCGAATCGACAGCGGAAGTTGAGCGCCGCTTTTATGTCGCTCAATCACATCCATTTTTTGCTCTAATGTAATCACTGACCTCTTCTTTTTTTTCGTTTCCTGTATTAAAAGTGTTCCTGTATCAAAAGTGTTCTTCCTTTCATCCATTTCGATACTTTTTAAAAGAAAATTCTGTATGTATACGATAACAAAGCTGAATAACAGTAATGTTAAATATCTAACGGCAAAACACCCATCTTTCTGGTGTTTCACCCCTTCAAAGCCAAGTGACTGTTCTTGGACTGCTCCTCGTCCGGTTTACTAACCGAAAATTGACATTAATTTGTTAATTGACATCACAAAAGGGGACGGACCTTTGTTAGTAAGACTGGTCTATGCTTACAACTCGCATTAATCGAATATTTGCTCGCATTAACTGAAAAACGGTATCATTTTTATAAGTCGCACTAATCGAATATCGCATTATTCGAACTCGCACTAATTGAGGCGTACCTGTAGTTTCAAAAACTAAATAATTTATTGTAGGGGCACAAATCAGTTTCTGCCAACGTTAGTTTCTGCACAGAGGCGCCTCATATGTCAGCGCCAGTACTGATAGAAATGTTCGTTTGAAGTAAATTTATTAAATATAAAATGGCATTTGACAATCTGCACCATCAAAATGCAAAAAATTGTTTTCTTATACAGTAAAAACAATAGTAATGCTTTTTGGTAATAGATAAAACCACGTGATTATTATAAAAATAAAACTTTATATTAGGTTTTATTTTCATCCTTTCTGCAGAAGTTTTATTTTCCTCAATTCAGAAATTTAAAATTTTTATTTATTTATTCTTTCCCCTATTTTCGGTGCTCTTTCCATTTTTATTTGTCTTCCGAAATAATATTAGTTTTTCACATTTGACGATTTTTATATAAGAAATTTTTAATTATAAAATCTATTTCGACGAATGAATATTATTTTTTCCGAAAAAAATAATTTTAACAATCCATGGTAAAAGCGTCGATGGAAAAAATTATTTTAATAAATTTTAAAAAGTTTTTAAACTGTTTTTGGTTAAGTCACGGATTGTTAACCTCGTCTTTCAACTTTCTGATTAATTCCGTCATTGTGATCTACCATTATCACCGCCAATAATATCCTTTTGTGCGATTCGGCGGCCTATCCAAAATTAGCTCTTCAAAAAGCAAAATTTATTTTTGAAACCAGCATTAAAATCTATAAAACGATCTGCTATTTAATGTATAATAGAAAAAAAACGGCTCGTAAGCCTGGTAGAAAAGCTTTGAAACCAGCATTAAAATCTATAAAACGATCTGCTATTTAATGTATAATAGAAAAAAACTGCTCGTAAGCCTGGTAGAAAGGGCGAATGAAAAAAAGGCGAGTAAGAATATGTTCGTGTTGATGATATTCTTTATAATAAATATCATAATCTTAAACATACCTTTAAGTTTTTAAATGAAAAGTTATTAAACACATATATACATCTTATACACACATATCTGTACACGAACAGAAACACATATATTCTGTATTTTATTTATTATAAATTTAAACAAGACTATATTATGAGAAAAGTGTAAAGAATAGAAATCATTAGGCGAGGAATTTATAAACAATGCAGAATAAAGTAGAATCATCTATTCTTAAAAGAAGTGAAAGTGTAATAAAAGTTGTTTTTTCCCCTCTATCAGTTTGTTGACTTTGATTTTTTTTTATTCAAAACTTCACTATTGTGTCTTTAGAGAATTTGTCCTTGAAATAAACTATACAACTGTTAAATTTTTATTATTACGAAATATGATTCTAATTCTCAGTGATTTATGATGGAATTTATTTGGGGGGAATATATATATATATATATATTTCAAGAAGAAAATACAATATTTAAGAATGGGAAGAAATTTCAAAAATATTTTTTATCGAGGTAAATTCACAATTTTCATCCAATGTTAATTACTTTCTTAATGCAGTGGTGCCTCGCAATTCGACGTCCCGCAATTCGACATTTGAGTTTCGCGGGTTGGCGCATGCGCGTGTATGGAATTGGGTGATGTCAATGGCTATTTGTCAGTTCTTTTTTTGGGGCTAATTTGATGTTTGCCCGTTTTGTTTGTGTTAATTTTCAATTCTACATTTTTCAGAAAGTAAAAAATTTGTAATTATTATTATTTTTTTGAGTGAAATATAAGGATGGGTTCAAAGAGAACTGACCAGAGGAATAATTCCGAAAAGAACACTCGATTGAGCGAAGAGATGAAGGAAAAAATTGTAGATAAAGTGCGGAAAGGTAGAACAATTAAAATGTAACTCGAATATGGCGTTCCTAGGACAACTGTGGCAACGTTTTGCAACAGAGAGAGAAGATTATGGATGCTAGGGTGTAAGGTGGATGCTGGAAGACTTCTAACATCGAAGAGCTAATAAATTGTGTATAAAATAATGTAATTTGTTCCGATCTTGTGTGTTGTGTATAAAATAGTGTATTTTGTAATTTAGTTTGTTATACAATAGTAAAACACGTATAATAAAGTAAATAATATAGTGTATCGCTCTCACCTCACCCATTAGGGGAGTGGGATGGTGACCGATAACGAATTAATCTATTTCACATAGTCTTATATAGGAAATATTCTCCCGCAATTCGACATTACTTCGGCGACGGATCAGTGTCGAATTGCGAGGCATCACTGTATTACTATATTCGTTAGATAAAAAAATAGAGAAGATAGAAGATAAGATGGAGTTGTTTTTTTTCTCGAATTTTGTGAAGTCAGCCACTTTTAATCGAGAAATAATATTATTATTTTTCGTAGGAGATTTACTATATTCGTTAGATAAAAAAATAGAGAAGATAGAAGATAAGATGGAGTTGTTTTTATCTCGAATTTTGTGAAGTCAGCCATTTTTAATCGAGAAATAATATTATTATTTTTCGTAGGAAATAAGTTATTTATAGAAATGCTTTTACTATTGCACTTCTCTGGCCGTAATATTCATCAACAATGACACACGCGTAAAAATATAAAAATTTTTTATTCAGATATTTAGTAAAATTTCTAATTTCCAAATATCTATCCACAGATGCTATTTTTTAATTTTTATTAATTAATTGGTACATATAGAGAACAATCAAGCACTGGGATATTTACTTACCCATTAGATGTTTTAATAATCTTTTATAAATTAAAATTATTATTTAATCTTTTTACTCCATAATTGTTTGGCTTAGTTATAAACAATATTTGCGTATTTAGGCCCTATTTTGTTTTTTTTTTTTTCAAACAATTATATGTATTAACGAACACTGTGGTTTTAAAAAATAAGCTACATTTTTGCTTTATCGTCATTCATTTAAAACACCACGATGGGAAGAATTTCTGTATTACGAAACGTTTTATTTTGCATGTAATTATTTTTCATGCAAAATAAAACGTTTTTGGGGTCTTTCTCCTTTAAGTTATCATAATATAAATTAATATTTATTTATAGAAAATAGTAATTAGAGAGAATATAAATGATTTGAAAATTAATGACAGATTATCTCAATATAAATTTAGAAAATAAAAAAAAAGAATCAAAAGCAAAAATTTAATAAAAGAAAATTGTTTAAAGTGTTTTTTCGGATAAATTAATTATTTTTATGCAATTAGATACTAAATTATGTATTTTAATAAATTTTTTCGCTATATCTGTACTGTGTCAAAGAAAAAGAATGGTGCAAAAATAAGCAAGATGAACTCAGTCACTCCGCTAACTTGACAACTATGATCATGTGTTTAATATTAGATATTAGGGAAAACCGTAAAGCCTTCAAAAATGGACTCCATTTATATTTTTCTTGATTTGTGCTGCCGTCATGCTGTTGTCATCAGAATTCATTCAGCCAACAAGAAGCAGTATCTATAGCAGCGGCATAACTCAAGCAAATTATAAGTGAGGCCTACATTGATAGATTTACTAAAAAGAAATCGAGAAAATTGTCCTTAATTATTGGAATCGTATATACCAAATTACTGGATGAATAATAGATTTGCTAATTCATAAATTAGCTTTAATTTATATTTTCATTTATAATAAGATATTAAAAATGAGAAATAATTTCTTTAGATTTTAATTATTGAATTATTAAGGATTTATTTTGAATCTTTAATAAATCAATGATTATTATAATCATTACAAATTAATAATTTCTAATTTACAGTCATTCCAACTATTTTAATAACAAAAATTTTTCATAAATTCACGAAAAAGTTTCACAATTTTGTGAAAAAATTAAAAGAAAAAACAGCGAAATGTTGCACTGAATAGAGAAATTGTCATTTAAATCAGGGAATGCTTTATATCATGTAAGGAAAATATTTAAAAATCTACACAAAAAGTACTAAAATTTAACGGAAGGATTTCAAAAAATAAAAAAAAACTTTTATAATTGATTTCCTTCATTCTCAAAAATTTGATTAGAATTAGCAAATAATAAAATAAAAATATTTAATTTAATCCATATACAGGGTGTTTCTTACCATAAAAATCTACACAAAAAGTACTAAAATTTAACGGAAGGATTTCAAAAAATAAAAAAAACTTTTATAATTGATTTCCTTCATTCTCAAAAATTTGATCAGAATTAGCAAATAATAAAATTTAGCATGTATATAAAATATTTAATTTAATCCATATACAGGGTGTTTCTTACTATCCGTACCACCCTTTTTTCTCGGAAGCGCGATGAGATAGGAAATAGGAAGAAAAATTTTGATTATCAAAGTATATCCGAAGAATTGAATGGGCATGATAAAAATTCTGTGTGACCATCAGAAATAGCGGCACAAGAGGCCAACTTTGAAATCTCCAATGGAAATATATGCCGATTTTGGCCTAATTAGAGAGAACTGTAAAAACTAACAATTTTTTATTTGGAAAATTTTTTAATATCATCTACGGATTGTGAGATATCATAAAAAAAGATGCCACCGCATGTACCGCCTATTGGACTATGTAAGCAATAAGAAGAAGCATCTGACAAAGGGCGTCTGTGCACTCCATAGTGCACTCATAAAGGGCTTAAACAAGTCGGGAAACTCTTGTTCTTCAGTATGGCTTCGTGCCAAACTGTGATGGCGAAAGACTTGTCGTATCTGTGGTTCGAGTACTACCACCGAGTATCTAATCTGCACAATACTACCCTTTGCTGCTTCAATAGTGTTCCGCAGGGTACACAGATGCCCTCTGTCGGATTCTTCTACTTCTTATTGGTCGAATAACCCAATCGGCGGTACATGTGGCGGCATCTTTTTTTTTGTGATATCTCACAATTCATAGATGATATTAAAAAGTTTTCCAAACAAAAGTTGTTTGCTTTTTACAGTTCTCTCTAATTAGGCCAAAATCGGCATATGTTTCCATTGGAGATTTCAAAGTTGACCCCTTGTGCCGCTATTTCCGATGGGTCCACAAAATTTTTATTATGCCCATTCGATTCTTCGGATATACTTTAATAATCAAAATTTTTCTCCCTATTTCCTATCTCATCGAGTTTCCGAGAAAAAAGGGTGGTACGGGTGGTAAGAAACACTCTGTATATTTATCAAATATTTAATCTGCTAGTAAACAGTTTGTTTTTACCGTAATTATGAGATGTTTTCCTTAATTGATGAAAAATTTTTCCTTAATTTTTAAATCTTTCCATTAAACTTTGATACTTTTGCGCAGTTTCTGAATTGTTTTGGTTAAATGCAAAAAGTTATTCATGAAATTTTGAAAAGATTTCACTATTTGTTACAACCCTTTTCGATCTTTTCTTAATTTTTAAATCTTTCCATTAAACTTTGATACTTTTGCGCAGTTTCTGAATTGTTTTCGTTAAATGCAAAAAGTTATTCATGAAATTTTGAAAACATTTCACTATTTGTTGCAACCCTTTTCGATCTTCTTAAAATTCTTGTTCGCTAAATTGTGAATATTTTTCGGCAAATTTACGAAGATTTTTTGTTAAATAGTATTGGAATGACTGTAATTATAACAACACTCAGGTTGGTATTAGTTCAAATGGTTATATTGGGAAAAAAAAACTATACTTTAAATTAGATATAGACAACAATTTATTATACTGTAATTGGCTTATTTTGTAATATTTTCAAGTACATAAAAGAGATTTTTGTTTGTATTGTCATCAAGGATGAAATTTGTTCAATTATTTCATCTTTGGATGAATACATTGGGACTACTTTCTGTAATATTAAAGTAGATACTTAAAACAGTTTGTTTTGTTTTGCATGACCTTTCATCACTACTCATTCTGTATATGTTCTATAGATTTATATGTTGAATATTTTTACTCTATTGTAATTGTGATATCTGGAAAATATTCCGATTCTTCCGTTCGATTTGTGAAACTGTGAAGTGATTTTGTCAGTTCTGAATTGTATCAATCACACTTACACATAATATCAATTTCGCCTATTACATCCATTTCAATTGTATAAGAGAGATATTATCCATTAATGTTAATTATTATATATATACATCGGCATCGGCATCATTAATTATGGTAACAAAGAATATTATATTCCTAAATATATATTCAATGGCTAGTAAGACTGTTAAAAATTACCTCATTTATTTGTTTAAAAAAATTGCATAACTATACAGGTGTCTGGAAAGAGAGAGCAATATTATCCAATCATCCTTCCAAAAGAAAAAGAAACAATTTCATTTCCTTTGAAAGGAAGAAAATAGCCTGACTCAACAGGTTGCCGACCGCTGATTCCCAGCTAATCAAAACCTCCCCTCATCCGATCGCAACTTCCTTCCCGCCATAAGGTCGGGATTTTTCCCTGGTCTGTCGACAAACGTTTTCACAAATGGACGGAAAAAAGAGGGAGAGAAACGAAGACGAGTTGAGAGGGGGGAAAAGCAAACAGAAAAAAGGAAGTTCGGTGTGAGAAAAATAGGAATCAATTGATGGAATTGAAACCTATATTCTACATTCTTTCTTTCCGAGTAAGTATTGTGGTTCGTTTTGATTCAAAACACTCTTTTAGTTTACTTAGTTTTTGAACGTCTTATCGAATAAATGCACGAACGAGCATTGTTGCAATTTGTCATTTTAAATAAATGATTGCGTGTCACTATAGGGATTATCATTTATTTTCCGACACAACACTTCCTTTTATTTCAGGATCCCAAAGCGCAACTTACGCTTTTTTCCATACATATTGTAGCATCACGCTTCTTAAACTGCTCTTGATGTTAGATCTTGTTAATGATTGTCTGCCAAATGCACTTCAAGATGGATGCACGCCTACTTCCTCCCTGGACCGGATTCAATTCTCGAGTCTCACATCTCCAAAAAATTTTTCAGGAAAGACTCGGGCCCTCTTGATGGCTAATTCCACCAGAGATGTGAGCGGCTAATGAAGGGCAAAGGAATACCCAGCTGTTTAGTACTCACCTCCCTGGACCGGATTCAATTCTCGAGTCTCACATCTCCAAAAAATTTTTCAGGAAAGACTAGGGCCCTCTTGATGGCTAATTCCACTAGAGATGTGAGCGGCTAATAAAGGGCAAAGGAATACCCAGCTGTTTAGTACTCATCGGATGAATAGAGGCATTAAACCACAAAAATTAGCGATATATAGATTCCAGGATCTTACATAACTTCAATTCTTTATCCAATTGCTAATTTTTCTTAATGTAACAAAATTGGTTGGTCGGATTGGCCGAATGGAAACAGTTCCCCGGTTCCGAGTGGAGGCACTTCGGTTTCCACCTTGAAGATCCAGGTTCGAGTCACCGGTTCCATATCTTAGAAAATTTATCATGGGGTCCGAGGCCGGCCTGTCGACCCTCGTCCTTCATAATACGGCTGATCCCTCCATAGGAGTGAGCAGCCTGTGGTAAAGCTTGCTTGGCCCTGTTACTTAATACTCTTACTGAATGGAAAGTGGTCTCATCTGTTGACAAAAAATGTATCAGACTCTATTCCATAGTCTAGCCTATATTTTCTATAATTATTATTTTTTTTAATTTTATAGTGTGAAAAATTGAGGATATTAATAGATATTAACTGTTTAAAATTCATCTATATATTATTTGATAATAAATGTTTCAGAAAATAAAGTGAAAATGTAAAAATCATATATTACAATACGAGAACTTTCTATTCTTACTATACATTATGAAGTGCTTATTTTCAGTGAATTCAGTGAATTGTTACAGTCTACATTCCGATCTGGGACTCCTTTCCCTGGTGCACTTAACATTTTTTAAGAGCTTATTCATCACTTATGTTTATAAATTAACATTATTTAATTATTATCTTTAAATATGTATTCGCAATTATTAGCATAGGAAATTATATGAGACATGTAGTGGCGAAAATATATTGTCATATTGCAAAAATTATATAAATTAAATATCAATGTAGATTAAATCCCGAAATAGCTGAAAACTGTATAACCTAAGCACAAGGAAATTGATATCGATTAAAATACGTGAGAA
The DNA here is from genome assembly GCA_000484575.1 of Olivierus martensii. Taxonomy (NCBI): domain Eukaryota; kingdom Metazoa; phylum Arthropoda; class Arachnida; order Scorpiones; family Buthidae; genus Olivierus; species Olivierus martensii. The sequence goes on along the minus strand of AYEL01010169.1, from coordinate 6,838 downwards.
TGGAAATTAATAGCCGCAGAAGATCAGAAGAAACACAAAATAGACTGGGGCGAAATATCTGAAAACTGTATAACCTAAGCACAAGGAAATTGATATCGATTAAAATACGTGGGAATGGAAATTAATAGCCGCAGAAGATCAGAAGAAACACAAAATAGAGTATTAGAACGAACGTAAATACGGATAGAGAAGGAAGAGATGAAAAGGTGAACGAAGAGAAGAGGAAACGGAGATGGACAAGTTACAGCAATTCTATCAAATAGACTTCGATGAGGCTGAAAACAAAAGCAAAGCCAAGAACCGCTTTCCCAAAGAAGATATCAGTACGAATATTTTCTCTCTTCAGATATGTGACTTCCACCACGTTAATTATTAAGTAAAAACATATTTGTTTCAAAAAGCTCGCCTTTACTGGATAGTGCTAGGGAATAGTGAACGGTCTTAACTACAAGACGTGTGCATATACTAAAAAAAAATTATGTTATAAATTGTTTAAGGATTGCTTTAAATATGACGCTTTTTGCGAAAAACCTCAATCAAAACACTACACGTGTATATATTTTGAAGTGATTCTAGAAGAGGACAGAGCTTTAAACGTTTTTGCGAACATTTTAACTACATAAGTAATCTTGTGTCATTTCTGATACATTTCAGAAATTAGGAAGTGCATATTTACGTATAATTTGCACCTCCTAAAACATCAATTTTAATCAGTCTGCAGTAATGTCTTATCCAATTGTAAAGATTGACGAAAGAGAGCACGTGTTTCTTGATAATTTAAATAAAACGTTTCTCTTTTACAGTTTAAATGTGTTACTTTTCATGAGCGAATCATTTCAGTAGTATCATTCCGACGTAGTCAATCACGACACTGCTACAATTTTCTGCTAGCAAATCATTGATTGCTGTATTCTTTACTATCTGCCAAAAAGTTCAAAGTTTCAAGTGGTATCTATCATGGAAGACCAATGAGCGATGAGGGGGGATACGATAATGATATTATTTCGAAACCACTTACGTTTAAAAGCACAGGTTAAGCATGCGAATGAATTCAGGCAGTGAAACTCCTCATAATGATTGTCTTTATTCGTAATATAGGTTTTTTCTATGAAAAACGCAATGATACAAGTTAACTATTCTAAATTACATAACGCCCATCCAATACGATATTTAAAACATTTAATTGCCTCGGTAGATTAGATCCTTCACTAAATATATTAGGCCAAGTTTTAAGCTATTCGAAAACACAGATAGGTATGCTCTGTATATTACATAACTAACGATAAGGACGACGGGGTTTTATATGTTATTTGTTGCATAGGAGGAAGGGGAGTGATATATCTTCGCGTTGAAGCTATTCAAACATTCTCGCATAAAGTTTTGTTCCAAATATATTAATTTGGACGATGTTGAAACATAAAAAAGTTACGTGAAAATTCATAGCTATCGTGATGTAATGTCTGCCAACACTTTTCATTGTGAATAAAAGACATCGGTTTCATAAAGCATTATGTTCATCATAACGATAATTCGAATTTACTACCGTGTATTTTTACAAAACGTTTGTAATAGCACAACATAAACAAATTTTTGCATTAAACAACTAAAAGAGGTAGTCAGTTGTGACGAATTATTATGGCGAGGGAGAAAAATGTGACAAAGTGCTACTAGGGAAGAGCGGAAGAAATTGTCATATTCGAGATTAATTCATATAAGTTTATACATAATCTGTTTACTGATTATAGATGCTTTTTCATAGAGTAATAATTTCGCTTGATTTCGGAAAAATCGTCCAATAGACACAAGGATTATACAGTGTATTATTTATTAGTTTGTTATATATATATTATAATAACCATGCTAATAAGACAAATTAAGAAACCCATATTTCAAGTAAAAATAAGTGAATAGATTTTGGATACACATTACTTCTAATATCAATATATATGAATGAGTCTTAAACGTTGATATCTATTATCTGCAGATAGTTTTGTCAAATAATTTTTTTGCATATTTAAAAGAAAACATTTTTATCGCCACAGATTTGTGGGAATGGATGGCTGCCGTTGGACCAAGTGAGCTAGTCCGAATTGATGGGAACCTTACAGCTATCCAATATATCTATATTTTGGAAAATTCTCTCTTGCTCCAGATGTTGTTTGGAAACGAGATGGTAGTGTGTGTGCATACAGATCTCCAATTCATACGGCAGACATAACAAAGAATTGGTTAGCACATCAATATTTAAAGGCAATCGATCAGCCAGCTACAGCGGCTTAATCCAATTGAAAATTTGTTGACGGATTTAACCACACTTAGGTTAATAGGAAGCGCACCAGACGAATTATGGGAAGAAATTTGTTTGAAATGTGAACATTTCCGGCAAACTGACAAATGTCAAATTTTGGTGGAAAGCATGCCGATAAGAACGGCTCAGGTTATTGAAAATGGAGGTTTTTCGACAAAGTATTGAAGTTAACCACAATTTTTATTATTGTTTGTTGACATATTTTTATCACTGTTTAATTATATGCTATATTTTATACTTCTTGTTATATTTTACCAGTTGCAATTAAACCTCAAAAAGACCGAAAAGAATGGCTCAGGTTATTGAAAATAGAGGTTTTTGAACAAAGTATTGAAGTTAACAACAATTTTTATTATTACATATTTTTATTACTGTTTAACTATATGCTATATTTTATACTTCTTGTTATATTTTACCAGTTGCAATTAAACCTCAAAAAGACTTGAGGAATATTTATTTTGTTGTGCAAAATAAAATATCTGGTATATACATCAACCGTAAGCGTTGAAGTAATTTGGATTTTGCATTATTACGCAATTATTTGTGCGATGCATATATAAATAATATTTCCGTTATCTTTGATATATAATTTCAAATAACAGTTAAATAGAGATTATTTAAAATTACTTTAAGAATGGAATGTAAAGTTTGGAAAATAATTAAGAAATTATTGAAGTTTACGAGAAAATTAATGTATAAAAAGGTTTAATAATTTAAAATAGAATTAAATAAAATGTTTTGAAAAGAAACGAGAGAATTGTAAAAAGAGAAGTCTTTTATTATTATATAGATTACTGAGGAGGAGTACAGGGATATTTGAATTGTTACATGAAATTGATTTATAGAAAATAAAAATTAGTTAAAAATTGGCTGCATTGTTGTGTGAAAACTGTGAATTTGTTCGAATTAAATCAAAACTTAAAAAGATTATAATAGGCTAGGACTTAAAAGAGAATACAATGTTGCTATTTTATATGGTAATATAGTTGGTAATGCACTTTGATTTTCGTAGAAATCACATGAAAATTTACTATAAAGTGTAGACATTTCAGTCTGTAGAAAATTCTGTTCAAATGTCAAAACCTTTTGTAATTCAACCCCTACCTCGAAGTATGTAACAAGATTAAAGTGATAAACTAATGAAAATATCAAAATTATAGGCTAATCATCGATTTAAAAAAATAAACAATATCGGAATGAATAAGACCTTCTCAACTTTTATATATGAAGTGTTGAGAAGCACACGTGAAACAGTAAATAGACACTATAAATGTTAAAATTTAATCAGGAGTTTTGTTTGAGTTAATCCAGTTATCGCTGGGATAAATATTTAATAAAATATTTATTCCAGCGACTTCAATGATTCTTATACTAATTCGAATAGCGATTCTAAAAAGAGGACGAGCAACGATTAAAAAGAGAGAGTCAATCACAGGCGTAGGACAAAGTGTCTCTAAAGAGAAGGAGCTGATTGGATAAACATGTGAGAAAAGTGACCACTATGCGATAGTAGAGTAAAAATATATACAGTATAAAATATTTATTCCAGCGACTTCAATGATTCTTATACTAATTCGAATAGCGATTCTATTTAGAGGACGAGCAACGATTAAAAAGAGAGAGTCAATCACAGGCGTAGGACAAAGTGTCTCTAAAGAGAAGGAGCTGATTGGATAAACATGTGAGAAAAGTGACCACTATGCGATAGTAGAGTAAAAATATATACAGTATATAGATAATTAACAAGGCAGATTTACCAGTTTTCATATTTTTTTGTATTTTTCTGAAAAATGCTTTAAATTTATCGATAAATTTAAAACTTGTAATAAAAATACATATCGATATCTATCGATAAATATCGATATCTATTTTTATTACAAGTTTTGAACAATTCTATTTTTCAATGATTTGAACAAAAGAGGATATCAATATTTATCGATAACCTCTTTTGTTCGAATCATTTAATATTCTTTACTCGATATCTATATCGAGTAAAAAATATTAAATGATTTGAACAAAAGAGAATTTTAGTAAAAGTAATGATGATACAAATTATTAAATACTTTATTAAAAACTAAAATATAAAATAAAACGACGACACAAAAATTAAAATGTAAAGTTTTTAACACTCGAATGAACAAATCAAATTTTATACTTGGCTGAAAAAATTTTAATCTTTATATGGTGTCCTTTACACGTTGTATGTTTAAAATTTAAACAAAATTTAAAACACAATAAAGAACAAAAAAAAAATAAATATATATATATTTCCACATCGGATTCGAACTCGGGCATTTGGAGCAGTAGACAGAGGCTTTAACAATACTACTATCAGCCGCTATCGGTTATTTGTTAATTTAGGCTTCAAGTTAATGATGCTCCTGTGAGCCGCTATCGCTTATTCTTGTCAGCAGAAAGCACGTGACGAGCACATCCCACGCGTATACCTGCCACCCTATTTTCATTCAGAAAGGTCAGGTCCATTCTGATCTACCTTGATTCTCAGTACAAGTGCCTGATTGTGCAACCGATCAACATCCGGTAAGCTCAGCTCCTACGAAGCAGGTGAAAACCTTTCTGCAGTAGACTGTACAGTAGATATGCTATTTTTATTAAAACATATCGTGATGGGGCAAAACTGGATAGTACCTATATCTCAGTACTCGGTTAACCCGGAAAAAAGATAAGAAGGTTTCTAAATTAAACCTTTTTAAAACTACAAAAATCAGTGCACAAAAAGGGGAAAGTATAAAAGCAAAGGAAAAAAGAGAAAGGACAAAATGAAGTAAAGAAGATAAGAAAAGTGAAAAGAAAAAAAAACATTTAAAATACAGAATCTTCCTTAGAGGAGGAAGAAAACATTGAACACTGCATATTTTGTAACGAATTACAGTATATGAAAAATTCCAAATCAAAACAGGATAGATCCAGTGTTGCACGTGTTAAGGTTAGGCTCATATAGCTTGTTCAAATACAGAGGAAGAGGATGATACATTTATATGTGACTTTTGTTGCTAAAATAAGAAAATAATGTTTTTTTAATTTTTGTAAATAAAAATTTTGAAAATATGGACTGTTACATGTTATGGACTGTTAAATGGGTACCCGGTTTTACACCACCCATAGGGCAAAACCGGGTATTTTCACTTTTTTAAGAAAACAGTTCTACCTAAGGAATAAACACACTTTTGACATAAAAACCCATAGTTCTTGATAGATTAACAACTATTGAAGCCTAATAACATAATTTTTAAAATTTCTGTTCAAATTAAAAAAATATATGACTTCAAAATTAAAGTACCCGGTGTTGCTCCACTATCACTTAATCACTGCAATCCAGGAATCCATCTTCATTGATCTACAGTCCTGTACGTCTTCTTCTTTGCATCTTTAATCCAGAAATCCATCTTCATATATCTGCAATCCAGTACGCCATCTTCTTTTCATCTTTAATCCAGTAATTCTACTCTGTTTATTGCACCAGATATCCAAGAACCATCTTCTATACGTCGGAAGGTGTTGAATTCATTTTCTTAATGTATCCAGTACAGGAACTTATCTTCTTTACTGCTAAATTAAGATCGATGTTTATTTTTAATGCTTTCTCAATAAAATTAGAGTCATACTAATCATTTATGCAAATTCGTAAACAGTATATGCATTGGTTATTATCTACTGTATATTATAATTAGTCAAACGTGGCTGGCTGGAGTCTTTTTTTTGGACGAACCACTGTACCGATTTCTATAAATAGGATATCGTTAGAAAGGTCTAATTTTCGGATGTCTGCGACAACAGATCTTTTTTTTTTATTTGGCCATTTTTTAGGGGCCGAATTTTTATTTTATGATAATAAATATCAATAGATGGCGCTAAGTGTCGAAAAAAGGGGCAACAGATAACTTACCTGCATTACTATTATTGGATTTTTACAGAATTACTTAGCTAAAAGAATTATTACTGATTATGATATAGGATACTGTTCAGCTAACCTTTTCACAACTTATTTAACCTTTTCATTGGATGTTTTATTTTAAAGGAAATTTTATGTTGAATTTGCAGTAAAGCCTGTCTAACTTACATCCATAATTACGATGGTGATATATTACATATCTCAAATGAAATTTGCTTATATTTTATCACACAAAGAAATTATAACCATTCATCATGTTGTAAACTACCCCCTTCATGGGGTGCAGCCCCACCCCACGGGATCCCCCGTGGGGTTTCATATCTTTATGGGCTGGGGCCCACCGGGGAGATGAAACCCAATGGGTCCGACGGGCCTGGAGCCCCGCGGGCCCACCCGTGGAGTGGGGCCGTCGGGGGCACGGCGCCCGTGAGGTGCAACTTCCACGGGCCCCCGTGCAATTACTACACATTTGAACTAATGCTTAATAAAATATATAGTAAATAAATTTGCAAGATAAGCTATTATTACACAATATGCTGTTATACTGTATAAAGTATTATAAGATTAGATCACAACAGTATATTTCCGCTCATTTATATGAGCGGGTAATTTCTAGT
>AYEL01010168.1:0-21119 GCA_000484575.1 Olivierus martensii | reverse complement strand
TTTATTTTTACAACATTCGTTATTGGCTACTTCGACATGACGTTTTAAAAGTTACGGATCCGTTATACGGCCTATGTGAGCGCGTAAACGTTTTGCTGTCCGAAATCGGAAGCTACTGGACGGCGTCGTGCCGGACGAAATCGTACAGTGGAAACCGCGCCTAAGAGCAAGTGGCGGAAAGCCGTAAATTTAATATTTTGTTACCACAGAACTCAAATCGTTATTGTATTAAGTTTGTTTGAATAAATTTGTGTTTCAAAGAATCTCTTGTACTTCTTCCGGACAACAATTGAAAACACGATAAAGAACAAAAAAAAATATTTTTCCACATCGGATTCGAACTCGACTATTCAGAACGGTAGACAGAGATTTTAACCATACTGCTGTCACCCGCTATCGGTTATTCGTTAATTTAGGATTTAAATTAACGATGCTGCTGCATCCCACGCGTATACCTGTCACCCTATTTTCATTCATAAGGGACAGGTCCATTCTAACCTTGATTCTCAGTACAAGTACCTGATTGTGCAACCGATCAACTTCCTGCGATTCTCACTACAAGTACCTGATTGTGCAACCGATCAACTTCCGGCAACCCTCACTACAAGTACCTGATTGTGCAACCGATCAACTTCCGGCAAGCACTGCTCTTACAGGCAGGTGAAAAACTTTATGTACTAGACTGTACATCACCGCGTCGATTTTTTGGGCGATGCATCTTTAGAGCTTGGTAATAAACCCATTTTATTCAGAATCCTAAGATCCAGTGGCTATTTTCTTTTTATCTGCCTTGGATCCCTGTGGGCCACTTATTCGCATCACATAAAGTACGGCTATCGACATGCAAACTTACATAATTTAAAATGCTTTACTACTATTAGCCAGGGTGCCAATGATGATGGTGTAAGAATTGTCACATAAACTATATTATTTGCCTAAAATTCCCAAGTAACGCAAAGTATTCTTTTCGAAAAAATCTAATACTGCAGTCTATACAAAAAAAAATTTAAATAATTTAATTCTATTAACGGGTAATATATTACTAGTGTTTCAAAATATTTTATTTTTAAGTATCAATCTATAATAATTGTTAAATTATCTAGGTGCTCAAATGAGGAAGTTGCCAAATGATCTTGCTTGCGCAAATGAGTCATATACTTGGTTATATCCTTCGATTCCTTCATATTCTTGGTTATATCAGCCATTTTGACTATATATAATTTAAATCGAATTTCACAATAATGAATTCTGGAAAATAATTTTATTAATCATAAAATCGGCAAGACAATTGATAAAACAATAATAAAATTATAAGCCCTCTCAAAGTACATTTTAAATTACGTTACCCTATTCGTTGAATTTTCTTGAAATTCCTTTATATTTTCTAGAAAATTTTAACATTTTTACTTAATTTTCACGATTTTATCCTGAATTTTGTTTTCTTTAGACGAAATATTTTAAACATTATTTTTAGCTCAGTTTTGATCATTACAAGAAACAGTTAATTTTTTGGTTTGGATCAGAAACCCATTGCTGTTCTCTAACAAAGAAACTTAAAATTTGAAACCGAGACGAATCGGATCGACAAATGTCAAAAGTTTCCTCGAAGGTGTAATCAAGTTTCCACCAATCACAGTAACGGACACGAGGTATTTAAACGTGATGCGTGACTCACAGGGTTTACTTTCTTCGAGATGAAGCGCGATACCGATCCCGTCTTGACCATCGACGAAATCTGTAGCCAAAATGAAATTTATTATCCAACTCTGCAAAACACCCATTTATCCAACATGCAGAAATTTTGGCAGATGTACAGGAAATCTATAGAGGAACCGGAAATGTTTTGGGGAGAAGTAATGACGGAATTTTACTGGAAGTCCGGTCCTAAGGGAAAATTTTGGAGTTTCAACTTCGATTTGAGGAAAGGACCCATAAACATCAGCTGGATGAAGGGTGCCATAACTAACATCACCTATAATCTGTTAGAAATGAATATAGAAAGAGGCTTGGGTGACTCTGTTGCATTTTACTGGTTAGTAAAAAAAAGATCTAAAGAAAGAAATTGGAATATAGTCAAGAATTAATTTTCTTTTGTTACTTTCAGGGAGGGAAACGATCCCGAAGATTCATCAAATATTACTTATAAGCAGTTGTTACAAAAAGTCTGCAAGTTCGCTAACGTTCTGAAAAATAAAGGTGAGTTCATAAATATTTGATTATTGGTTGAATTTTTATATCTTCCGTGATATTCTGTAACTCGAGACAGTTTCGTCTGTATATAAACTGTATTTTTCTAATGAAGATGAAAATAATAAGAACAGAAGAAGAATTTTTAAATATTTAATTCTCGAACATCAGGGATGTGAATTTAAAATTACAAAATATTTGAATTTATTCATTTATTCGTGCGTAAGATCCTATAAAAATTCAGTTAGATAATCCAATAAAGCAATAGTTTGTGTTTAGATTTACATTGCACTTTCTAAGGATCGCGATGAGATTTTGATAAGTAAAACTATTCGTTCAAATTATCCGTTAAGATCTAGATACAAACAAGATCAGCAAAACGTACAAGATTCATTTATTTAAACAATTTTCATATTAATGAATCCAACAATGCAATTATGAGACATTCGAAAAATTTTTATTCTAAGATGGAACTTGTTTTGGAAAGAATAAACTCAATCTTAGATAAAGGGGACTTTTTCTTGGAAGTAAATCTTATTGATAATCTTCTTTAGACTACAAATAACCAAGATGAAATAAAAACGAGGGGAAAAAACTTAAGAAAGAAAGGAAAGATCGTAAACTCTGCAACGCTTCATGACCTTACTAGTTTCCTCACTCATATCAAGAAGAATAGTAGCCCAACATATGGAACAGTCAGTGACACCCTCTTATACGATTCACTGACCTTCAAGAAATCCTAAAATTTCAAGGTCAGACAAAACTAAAGGTCAATATATTGGACTGTTTAACGCGTAACAAGTTTCTTTTTTTTCCTCCCGCTCATCCCCGAGGACAAAAATATCTTTTCTGGCCACAGAAAAAAATTAATAGATAGTTACAGTTTAAACCAACTCTAAAATTATTTTATATGTTATGCAGGAGTGAAGAAAGGTGATTGCGTGGCCATATACATGCCAATGATACTCGAACTTATTATTGCCATGTTAGCTTGTGCTAGGATCGGAGCTGTACATACTATTGTGGTAAGTATGCAGAAATCTATTAAAAAATTTTTATTTTCTTAAAATTACCTGTTTTCTATTCGTATCTTTAGTTTGGAGGTTATTCTGCTGAAGCGCTGGCTGAAAGGATTTTAGACGCTAAATGTCCAGTTCTTATCACGGCAGGTAATTTAGAAATTTAAATATATATATAAAATTATTGAATTATATCTGTTGATATCAGTTCATCTATAAGTTTTCTTTTTTTTTTTTAAAAAAAGATGGTGTGTGGAGAGGAACTAAATTAATTAACCTTAAAGAAATTGCTAATTCTGCCGTTTTGAAATGTCTTAAAAGGTAAGTCAGTATTACGAGAGCTATTTTTGAATTCGTTTCATAAATTTCAAGATATTTTTTGTCTTCAGTGGACACAAATTATCAGCGACTATAGTGGTATTGAGCATCGGAATTCCTAAACTGAATGGAGACACGAATAATTACTTGTTAAGAGGTGGTTCCGCAAGACAGCTAGGAAAACGACCCGTTGTTGATTTATTGGTAAGATTTCCTTCAAATTTTAGATTTGAATGATAAATCGAATTTGATTACAGACTAATCTTTCGATTTAGACACCGTGGGATCCAAATATAGATGTGTGGTGGCATATAGAAATGGCTAAAGTATCTTCCACCTGTGAACCGGAATGGATGGATGCAGAAGATTTATTATTTTTGCTGTATACCAGGTTGTGATCAAACATCGAATCCGAATAAACCTCCTCACTCTTTGATAACGTACATTTGTTTCATTTTCTAGTGGTTCCACAGGTAAACCTAAAGGGATAGCCCATACTATAGGAGGCTATATGATACAAGCTGCTCTGAGTTTTAAGTATGTGTTCGATTTTCATCCTGGAGATGTATTTTTTTGCACTGCTGATATCGGATGGTTGACTGGTCATACTTATACGGTATATGGAGCTTTACTTAATGGCGCATCTTCTATCATTGTAGGTATCTCGACCATGAATTTTTTTTTTTAGCTAAAGTGTATAACATGTTATTTAAAGCTTCTATTTTTAGTACGAAGGAGTCCCCTGCCACCCTGATCCAGGAAGATATTGGAAAATAGTCGACAAGTATAGCGTTTGCCAGTTCTACACTGCCCCAACCGTTTTGAGAACTCTAATGAAATATAGCGATTCTTACGTGAAAAAGTAAGCGATTTTTGATATTTCTTCATGCATATAATTGAGAATTTTACAATAAAAAAACCTTTCATTAAAACAGATACAGCAGAGAATCGTTACACGTTTTGGGCAGTGTCGGAGAACCTCTAAATCCAGAAGTCTGGTTATGGTATTATCACGTAGTCGGTAACGGAAATTGCTCCATCGTGGACACATTTTGGCAAACCGAAAGTGTAAGTTTATTTTGAAAAAATTGCACGAAAATGATAGATATTACATGCATGTCGATTATAATGTCAGAAATATCATGCAGTCTATGTAATTATAAGAAAAAATATCTTTCGCACTGACGTATACGGCCGACAAACGTGTTTCAATAATAACAGGTCGAAATCTTTTAAAAGTTGAACATTTTTGATTGAGGAATAATCTTTCGCACTGACGTATACGGCCGACAAACGTGTTTCAATAATAACAGGTCGAAATCTTTAAAACGTTGAACATTTTTGATTGAGGAATAAATATATATATATATATAACAACAATTGAGAAATTATTTAAGGAAAACAAATAAAGTAAAATATTTATAAATTAGAATATCGTGAAATGTATAGTTTCACGGTAAATTTACAGTATTTATTTATTTTATTTATTTTCCTCTTCATTATGAACCGTCCATCTCAAAATTTTCCTATTAAAAATGGATAAAAATGGATTAAAGTAATATAAACAGGTGCGGTATTGTATTAATTAATGTTTTGATATTCCTCAACAATTCTATAACTGATCCGGTAGATATTTATTTATTTTTGCAATTCGTTATTTATTGAAATATAAATAATCTCACACAACTGAAATTTTCTTACTTTTAGGGATCACACGTGTTAACTTCGCTACCTGGTTGCACTCCTATGAAACCCGGCTCATCGGTAAGTGGAAATTTTCAATATTTTCTTTTTAACAGGAAATTAAAAAGAGACAAGAGGAAAAATTATCTTATATATTTCAAATTAATCACGTAATATAATTGGGCAAAAGTTATTTTGAAATATATAGAAGGAAAATAATTCTATAATTCTCAAATTTTCTTTTCTTAGATAAGTTATTATTTTACTTAGCATTGATGAATACCTATGATATTTGGCAGTTGATTAATGACTTCAATTATATAAATTATTTCTGTTTGGAGTAGATTTTTTAATTGCTGTATTGATTCTTTACCAGTGGAAAAGTACGTAATGACAATAACGTCGAAATTTTTATGATGACATTTTTTATTTTTCCCCCCTTTGATGCGAAATATTTAAATATAAATGAAATATTTTTATATTTATTTCTTTTTATACTGAAAATTGGTGATGACCAGATCTATTTTTTATATATTTAATAAAAAATGGTCTTTACAGAAGTCTGGTTAAGAATGAATGCAAGCTTTTTGAAAGTTAAAATGTTAAGAATATCATTAAATAAAATTCAAAGGGGCAAAAAAAAAAAAAAAAAAAAAAAAAAAAAAAAAAAAAAAAAAAAAAAAAAAAAAAAAAAAAAAAAAAAAAAAAAAAAATAGCGCAATTTGGCAAAAAATGAAATTTTTTTTGAGTCGCTTAAGATTGATAAAATAACAATCTCGGCATCTACGAAGATACCATTAAAGAGAGAGCCGAATAAGCAATGTGAGATCTGCTTATTCGGCAGATTTCACAATGCTTATTTTTTCCTGTATTAAGAATATTTTGTCATAAATCATAAATTAAATATTTAAAATTTTAATAACGTTCGATAGTATTTATTAAATAGTAGATAAAATTCAATTAAGTTCGTTATTCCTCCAAGGGGCGCATGTTGAAGCTATAGATATATACAGCAGTGCCGGATCTAGCTATTTTGTCACCTGAGGCAATATTAGAAAATGGCGACTCCTCTCCTCTTCAATCCAGCGTATTATTACATAAACATATTTAATACTTTGGAACCGAGAGTATAACAACATCAGATACATAGTCATTGAGAAACATACAAAAAACTTGGATTAGGTTGGGAGACAATAAACTTAAACTGGAATTATATACAGCTTTTAATGAAAATAAAGTGGTATCTATGTTAAAAACAGTAATAATAAATAAAGCATTATTTGCGATTATGACATCCTGATTGCGATATGTCAATGCGGAAAAATATGAGGGAAACAAATATTTATTTTGTTTAGACAGACTGTCATTCAATCATGTAAATAATAATTTATTTGGCATTGGTTTCTCTCTCCCTAGATAACTATTATCCGTTAGAAAAATACACCATTATGCCTTTGTAGACCAACTCTACAGCACGAGAGTCGGTCTACAAAGACATAATGGTCGTATTTTCGAGATAAATATAATTAAACTTGAATGTGAAGTTGCAACTGCATTTTCGCTCTAGGCCACTGCCTCACTTGCCTCATCCTAGATCCGGCGTTGATATATAGTATAATATGAATGGCTTAAAATATTTAAATTGTAAAAAAATATTGTTTTCTAGATGTTTATTGTCAGTCCAATATTTGAAGATAACTAATACAACATACTGCTTTTCTGATCATCAATTAATTTATTACAAGAGTTGACAATTTTACTTTGATGCGTATACACTAAATGAAAACATTCGGACGAAATTCTTTGAAATTAGCGACTCTGATACCTTCTCGGAAATGATTTTCAATCCATTTAAACATCAATTGCTCTATTTTAAACAATTAAAATATTAAAAAACCCGGCAAAAGTATATTTAAAGTCTCAAAAGAGAAAGACGAATTAATCAGCTTTACAGACTAAAACTTTATATTCTATATATTTATAAATCATATTAAATTTATTATAATGCGTTTTTCATTTTAGATATACTATAATACTTAAAAATCTTACATTTTTAAATTTTCTAAACAACTTTGTGCATTTTTTTTTTTATATATATGCCATTAGCATTTTCTCTTTTCTGTAAGGAAGATAGAGATAGCTAATAAATAGCAGCAGCATAGTAAATAGTTAATTATTTTGTCATTCTCTGGTGAAAGGAGGAAAATATAATATATATCATATGAGAAATGAGTAGATTTTGATATACAGGGATATGAAAACATAAAATGCTTTGGAATTGTAAGAATAATTGTTCTATTCTGAGAAAAACGAATTTAAGTTTCTATTTTGATTTGAAATTTAAAGATTTAAACCTAAAAAAAAGTCAGGAAAATGGTATTTTTATTCTTAAATTATCAAAATTTTGATGATATTGATGTATTTTACTTTATATTTTGTTTTACATAAAGAGGATATAGTATATTTAACGATGCATGTCCCCAATAGTACTTCATAGTTGAATAGATCTTGTTAAGGACGAAGACAAATTGTAATCCTTTAACATATTAGTTGTGGCCGCAACAATAAACTTGAATTTAAGTTACAGTTAACGCTTGGCAATTCAAGCACAGCTCAAACGCAATTATCACACAACGACCGAGCATAAAGTTCCTTATTGGCATGGTTTAAATGGAAATTTTGTATTTGTTTGGTGTGCGTGACGTAATAATTGACAAAAATGTTATTTATACATTCAGACCTTCCCATTTTTTGGTGTGGTTCCTGCTCTGGTCGACGAAAATGGAAAAGAAATCGAAGGTGCAGGAAGAGGGAATTTGGTAAGTCCGAACTTTCTTTTCTGTTTAACATCAGAATTCACCTGCTAAATCATTACCATTATACCAGGTTTTTCGTCAACCGTGGCCGTCCATGTTTAGGACCCTTTATGGAAATCAAGAGCGTTTTGAGATGACTTATTTCACAAAATTTCCGGGATATTACTTTACGGGAGATGGTAGCATTGTTTAGTAATATGTATATTTTTTACTTTCACTTGATTTTAGATTAATTTTTTAAGCCTTTGATTAGGTGCGGTACGCGATGCGGACGGATATTACTGGATTATAGGAAGAACCGATGACATGTTGAACGTTTCCGGTCACTTATTATCCACATCCGAAGTCGAATCCGTTTTAATAGAACATAGGAATGTAGTAGAAACAGCTGCAGTGGCATGTCCTCACCCTATTAAAGGAGAATGCCTTTATTGTTTCGTTGTAGTAAAAGACGTAAGTATTTAAGTTTTACACCGACAGATGGCGTGATCTATTTGCAGCTTCTCTCTTGGTTTCTATCAGATTTTTATAGAGAGCAAGATGACTGTAAAGAGTGGTGCCATCTGTTGTGCAATAAGTTTTAAATTATTATTTTATTCGAATATTTAAATTTATTACAATAATATCTGGCTTACCTATAATTCTGCTAAATCATTATTATAATAATTTGAGAAAATTATAGATATTATTCTAAGAGCAGAGAAACAAAATGAATTTATCCTATAGGAAAAATTTTATTCGAGACTATTTTGGTTTGTTTCTGAGATAAACGATTCCATAAATCTCAAAATGACATATTAAAAAAATAATAAATGTGCTTATTGTGGTTTCATTGCTTAATATTACTATAAAAGTTGCATATACAGTATCAGTGATGTAAATAGAGGATGAATGTTCAAATATATATGTCATAAATAATATATATAGAATTATATTCAAGATGTTTTTTAATTAAAGAGAGTCAAAGCTATAGTCGAGCCTTTTTCCATTCCCAAGGGTTCATAGATGTGTATAGAAGAATCTGTAGTCTGCCAAGGAAGGGCTTATAATTTTAGACAATGTATTTTGTTGCCTTTAAATCTTTATTGTGTGAGTGTAGAATAGTTCTAGTTAAGAGATATTGACGCAATCAGTCACACAACACAAACACAAAAAGACAGAGGAAAGAAAGGTTTTTAATAAACGCAAATGCAACCTATCCAAACAGGAATATCTCAAAATATCTATTAATAGAACATACTAATAGGAAAATTTTGAAATGTAACTCAAAAAAATATATATTTGGTATTGCATGAACAGTTGAAGGAGAAAAATATTATAATGAAATTGCATCGACAGCTAAGTTATATCAATATGGGAAGCCAAAGCAAAGAGGAAGGCCCAAACAGCACAATAGGGAAGGATATCACTGTTTCACAAGCCTTTGTAGAAACTTTAAAATGCTTATTTATTTTTCAATAAATGATTGACAGTTTGTTGTGTCCCAATACTATTTTGATTGACTATATGTTAATAACCGTAGAATTGAATTTTTTCAGGAAGTTGTTGATTTAGGTGTTACCTTTGATGATAAATTATCTTTTAACAGTCACGTTTTATCACTTGTTAGAAAATTAAAAATTCGAATGGGGGATATTATATCGTAATATTTACTTTATTAAGTCATATGAAATACGAAAAGTAATATTTTGTTCTTTTATTCTTTCTGTAATTGATTATGGGAGTATAATTTGGGCTTCCGCAGCGCCAACATATTTAATTAAATTAGAAAAAATATTTAATCATATTAAAAAATTATTTGATAATGACGCGGCTTTTTTGAAATTAAAGGAAAATAATATATTGCATTCTACTATTAACACTAGAGTTTATTATTTTGATCTGAAGACACTTTATCGTTACTTGCATGATAATATTGATGACCTTGATCTGGTAATTCGTGTTCCTCACAGAGAGATTAGAAATTTTGAGTGGCTAGGTTGCTCGTACTAAAAGGCTGGATATATCAGTTCGTTCTTTTCCTGCCCGGCTTATTCGGAAATCTCATTTAATTCCGGATGAAATTTTAATGTTAAATGCATACAGATTTGATAGATTTATAAAGCCAAATGATATTGATCTTGGGGGTTATTTATTTTATTAATGTTTTATTCTTGTTTATGTAATATAGTATCATTTGATGACAATTTGTACAATCAATGTTTGCTATGCAATGTTTGATTGTAGTCTTTGTACTGTATTGTAATAAAGAATTGGAATAAAGGGCGTAGACATCATATTATGATGTCTACGTCCTGATGTAAGCAATAAATTAAAATTTCCCCCCACTTATAAATTGAAGTCTTAAGAAAATTTAAAGCAACTGAAAAATTCTTAAATTCTCCTACAAAGAAATTAAACGAATTAGAAATAAATGGAAAATATCCTATTTGTGACATTAAAACTATTTTTACACAATTTGTAAAAGAGACGCTGGTTGTTATGGAAGATTTTTATGTTTTCCATTTTCAAGACTGTTTCAAAAAAAAGTGAATGACAGTGATATTAAAGCATTGAAATAATAAAGAATATAAGATTTATTTATACAGTAACAGAGGACTGATAAAATTGAATAAAAACAATATTATCGAGTTTTCTATGTAATTCCTTAAAAATTTTATTAATAGGTCTCACGTCGTTTTGAATAGGAAATTTTCGGTTGATGATATTAAAGATACGGCAATCTATGGAATTAAATTAGCTTTATTACCGAAAATGTGAAAAGTGATTTTTTATCTTTTCTTATAAACGTAGAATTGTGAGCCATCATCATTGATTTTTATATTTTGAGAGGGTTTTTTTCTGAAATTTGAGAGTTTTTATATTTTAGAAAGTTTTTATAATTTGAGTAAATAGTTTAAAAAGTGTCATTAATATAGAGCGGCGTTTCTCAAACTTTTTTCATTCACGACCCCATTTTTCATTGCGAGCGCTTCTCAAACTTTTTTCATTCATGACCCCATTTTTCATTACTAGCTTTTCGCGACCCCAGGTATTAAATATGAAATAAAACGTACAAGTATATTTACACACTTATTAAGATGAACACAATCAACCAACTACACTGAAAATTTATAACACACTTATTAAGATGAACACAATCAACCAACTACACTGAAAATTCATGTGTTGTCATACGTTAAATATTGGGCAAAGTATTAAATATGGAATAAAACATATAAGTATATAAATCATTTACTTCAGATGAACACAATCAGCCAACTACACTGAAAATTCATATGTTGTCATAAGAACACAATCAGCCAACTACACTGAAAATACATATGTTGTCATACATTTAAAACGTACAAGTATATAAGTCATTTACACACTTATTAAGATGAACACAACAGCCAACTACATTGAAAATACATATGTTGTCATACGTTAAATATTGGAAGTTAAATGTTTGGACATTTGTGAAATTACATATAAACTGAAATTCAAATATTTGAATTTAATTTTTGCGACCCCAGCATTTCGCTTCGCGACCCCATTTGGGGTCGCGACCCACAGTTTGAGAAACGCTGATTTAGAAGAAATTACTTTAAATCGAAGTACTGTACTTAGAGATTTGTTTTTATTCCTTAATTAAAATCATAAGTTTAGACAGCATCAAGTTTAAAGATCTATAACATCATTCTTTAGATGGTTATTAGGATAGATTTGATTTTAATTAATTTTCGAATTTAAATTTTATTTATTTATTTGAAAATGAATCTATTTTCGAATAAGAAATTCATTTAATGAATATATTTTTTTTTTTTCATTAAATAAATTTGAAATAAAACTTTTCCAAATTAATTTCAATTTTGAAATGTGATAAAATTTTTTCTTCGTTAACACGAAACTTTAAATTAAATAAATAGTTTAAAAACAGGAAAAATTGAAAAATTTCAAATATGAATTAATTTTAAAAAATTTTATTTCAAATAAATCGAAGTACTGTACTTAGAGATTTGTTTTTATTCCTTAATTAAAATCATAAGTTTAGAAAGCATCAAGTTTAAAGATCTATAACATCATTTAGGATCATCTTTAGATGGTTATTAGGATAGATTTGTTTTTAATTAATTTAATCTTATTAATTATTATATATTTTTAATTTTTAAATTGTGATATTTATAGTATTATAACATCACGGTTTATTTTATTTTATTTTTTAATTTTAATAACGTTTCGCTTACCTTATTGATTAAATTTAAATACCATAAATCGCGTAAAAGAAAAATATAAGTAAAATTTTCGTTCCTTTCTTCAGTTTTTGTAATATGTAAAAATAGAAAAATAGAAAAATAAATAAATAAATAATTATACACAAGAAAAAAAAAATTGGATTAATGGCACATTCAATTATTTTTAAACTTTCCCTATAATATACTATATTCGTTTTCTTATTGAAATTTCTTCAATGAGTCATTTTTAACAAAGAAAATTAATAATAATTAATACTAAGAAACCAAAAATTATGACTTTTCGTAAGAGAAATAAGGAAAAGTGATATAATGGTATATAAGTTAATAACAACTTATTGATAAAATTAATGGATATAAATACAGTAGAATAGATTTTTATTCAACAGATAAAAGTGACTAAGAAAATACTGAAAGATTAACGGAAATAATTAAAAAAATAATAATTTTTTCTCTCATAATGTCTGTCATTATAATTAAAGACACGATTCTGTAGAATAAAGTTTTGTTTGTTACCAATTTTCATTAAAAGTTGGATATTTTTTTATATTTTTTGAATAATGATCACTTATCCAATTTAAACTTATGTTTCAGAGTAATTTTTAATTTTTTTAAATAATATTTTTGAATTATTTATAAAGATCTGAATCATTTAGCATTTTCTCTTTTGAAGCTACAAAATGTCGAAAAATGACCAATTAAAACATTATATTTTTCATAATTCTGTACAGTTTTCTTTATTGTTGAACAATAAAAATCATCTTGTTCCTAGTTGGAATATTCTGCTATTTTTAAATGCAAATAAAACTTTTACATTTATTTGCATTTACGTAACAATAAATAAATTATAATATTCTAAAAATTATAAATGTGGATCTTTCGGTAAAAATCAGATTTAAATATTAATCAATTTTTAATTTAAGTCATACAAAAATTTAATCAAACATAATTAAAATTAAATTTTATGAATGATATCAAGATATTTAGTTTTATAATTTACCGACAGATGGCGTAATGTATAAGTAATTCTTTCTTTTCAGAAATTATTAATAGACGAAATTTTAATAAAAGAATTAAAGCAGAAAGGTAACATTATCTGTTTATCTTTAAAAAAACATATTTACCTGTTAATGGTTTTAATATTTATAATTAAAGTTTAAATTAAAATATTTCCAGTGAGAGAGAAAATTGGAGCATTTGCCACTCCCGAATATATTCATTTCACCGATGAATTACCGAAGACGCGATCGGGGAAGATCATGAGGAGAATCTTGAGAAAAATCGCTACCAACGACGGAAATTTGGGAGATGTTAGCACGCTAGCTAACGAGTCTATTATAGAAGATCTAAAGAATCCTCTAAAGTCTAAAGTATATAAACTTTCCACTCATTGTTCGAGTTAAGATTTATTTTAATTGTAGTGTATATCCTTTAATTCTATATATATAGACACACACACACACATATATATACACATATATCATTTTAAGAAATGTAAATTGATAGTGGGTTGGATCAAAATGTATATTTATATATATAAATAAATTAGAAAATAAAATGGAAAAAAGTTAGTCCAAAATTTTAAATATATATTTTTTGTACAGTTTCGTTGATTTTTGTACATGAATATTATTATTTTATTGCTTTAAAAATTAAAATTGGTGATAAATTTTAAGATTTCCAACCAAAGATTGTAACTGATATTGTTCGAATAAAATTATTAAATTGAAAATTCTGTATTAACTGATGTTAGAAACACTAAATCGAGCTTTTTCAAGGATTAAATAAAATTATGACAAAATAATGATTGTTGTTTGTAACTCATAATTATTTTCCTTATGATATTCACAGGTTTATGATAAAGACAGAAGTTGAACGTTAAATAATTTTAAAGTTGCAGAAACAGATTATGGGCGTTAAAGAAATTATTCTGAATGCTATCGGAACAAAATGGGATTCTTTTATTTCATAGATGTAAACAATGAATGATTTTATGGCGAAAGTAAACGTTTAAACGATCGATTAGAAGTTAAAAAATGGTAGAATAAGCCTTTTTTAACTATTCATCGTCAATATAAATATTTTTTTTAAAATTCTCTAATTAGACATTATCCTTACATATATTATTAAGTTGGAAAAATAAATAAATGCCCATTTGTATCTATTTTAGTATGTTTTCTGAGTTGATGGTGGTATTATAAGAATTATTAAAATTTTACGCTTATATATGTCGAGTTTTTATTAAAATATAATTAGGAAAAGGGTGCATTTTAGTAGGAAGTGCGATATTTATTTCTCCAGAGAAAGAATGACAGATTTTTATCTGTTACTTCTCCAACCGGTTGCAGGTAAATTACAACCGAGTGTGACCTCACAAACGATACCTTAGATTAATCGCACCAATTTCCTTATCTCGCAGCCAATTATGGACTATTCTCTACTACTCTCCTGTGGGTGATTTCAGAGACAAGAGCGTGATTTACATAGCGGATTTTTGCGGTCGTAATTACCATTAATTCGAATTTTGGATGTTCCTTAGTAGATCCTTTGTCTATTTTACGGAATTTATACTTGTATTGTGGGTGGTGGTTAAAATTACATTACTTTAACCCTTTTACTGCAAATGGTATCGGTAATGTAGCGGCTAACGAATAGCCCCTGACAATCATACTTCCCCGTAAGAGTATCGAGTCGAAAGGAAAAGGATACCCGCAGGGGTTATATTTCGTTGGCTTTTTAAAACTGGGATTGACAAGGTTTAAAAGATATTTGAAGCATCGAGAGAGGTTTTCCTCCTCCCGGTTGAACTCAGTAACTGTTCAATTGGAAGTAATGCCAAGATAATAGAGAACGGATGAAATAAACTGTATATAATTGTTAAAGATTTCTTCTAATTCTGTACGGGAAATAAATAATCTGGTGCAAAGAAATGGTGTGTGAATGACAAATGGATAATTTAAAATTTCTCACACACAAAGTCAGTAAAATCACTTAATGGTCCTAACCGATCTGATGGAGTGTGTAAGAGAAAAGGGAGGGAGGAGAGTTGATGTAAAATTCATGACATTGTGAGAGAAGCACTCGGCGAATCTAATCATTCTCAACAGAATAGCATCAATATGAAAAGAGGCTCTGTCGAATTAGTTGCGGGAACTTGTTGCCGTCATACCAATAAAGAAAAGTTTAAGGAAATATATTGCTCCGGCATCCTCAACATCCTTAGGAAAATGACATCCTTGATCTCGGCCGCATCCTTTCTGAAAATGGAGAAAAATTTAATTTGTCCATACGATCTCGTAAATCATAAGGTATCAATTTAGAACGATAAACACAGAAAGCTTTCGATAATTTTCTCAGGTAGAAAACAAGAAAATAAATTCACCTTTTCCGTCTAGTCGAATACGAAAATGTACCGCTTGGGATACGGATGCAGAGGAATGAAACCATATAGGTTACCTGAGTGGGCCCAAAAGCAATGTAAATATAAGAAGTAGTCGAGGAAAAGTCGCCTGTGGGAAATTTTGGTGTAAGTTTGCGGAGATTACGGTCTCACACTTGTGAAGACATCAATTGGAGAGAAACAGCCTATTCCAATAAGAGCTAAAACCCCAATATAGTAGCTTTATTCGGCAATATCGGTATTCGTTTATTTTGGTTAATTTAACATTTAACAGAAACAAAGAGCGAGTAAACGCAGCTGTCACTTCACTACTATCCACCGTTCAATCACATCCGGTTTAGTTTAATTCTCTCGTAATTGTAAGACCGCAGTCATAAATAAACCCGCATCCGTCTAGAAAAATTAAAATATTCCCGTGACAATCCACACACCAAAAATTTACAACACTCCTTAAAGATTCCGTTCAAAGAAAAGAAACTAAATTAAAATCGCCGCAACAAAAAATGGATACTAATACATCCTCATACCATGCGAACTTAACAAAATTTGATTAGGCTGAAAAACTGCTATTCCTCCGTTTTCTTTTTTTTTATTCTATTTATTTCGCATTTAATTTTTGTTATATTTTCGGGGGGAAAGGCAAAACTAGATAATTTCCTTAAAGGAAAAGTTTTGAATAATTTTATACGCCACTCGATTAATTTTAAGGGAATCTATTGGACGTAGAGCATTATTAATCTCCAAGTTTGAGTAACGTCTAGTTTGCATATTTATTAATAAGAGAAGAGAGAGAAGGACGAAAGATAAAAACAGTAGACATATTGACCGTCCAGATACAGGATCCTATAAAGAGGTCTGTCACCCAACAGTAAAATAATTACCCCGATTACAACATTTATCTTCAAGTTCTAAACAGTCTGGACGATTCTGTAGGACAAACAACACCTGGCGACGAAAGATGGTATTATCCAAACGGGATAATTAGAAATAAATTCCGCTACACCGTTGCATATATTAAGACGACACTCCATCTATTTTCCTATCGTGATGAAGGGATTAAGCAATAAAACCGGATTATCCCTCTTTGACTGCAGTCAATATTTAATTTCGCATTATTGTTTAAACTTACCTTCATCTTTATTATTTCCATACCCTGCTTTTATCGTATTAATAAATTTAGCCATTCTTATCCCCGTTATCTTAGTCATCAAACTGATTACTCTCCATTTCTGTAGTAGTTAAAATATTTAAACTATTCCACAGAATCAATAATAGAAAGCATTTTGTTAGCATTACTAATCCTTGCTACCGGTTCTTATCCGTCTCGCAACTTCGTCACACAGCAACATATGCTTAGAGAACACAAGCTAAGCATGGGAAAAACATGCAAACTTATGTTTCTGTACAAGAATATTGCAACCCAATATGAAATTATTAAATAAAGACGAGTTAAAATGGATATAAATAGCAATATTTTCAAATAAAATTGTATATATATATAATGGATAATCCTCCTGTTCTCATCAATAACAAAATAACACGACGTCTTGCATCAAAAATAATAAATCAGTTGATTAATATTAAAAGAAACCGTAATCGATCGGATCGATAAAGATAAGCATTGTTTAGTTTTTATTCAATAATTTAATATAGAGATAAATATAGGATCTATCTCTCTCGATATATATATATATAAATGTGCAGAAAATTCTTTACTTTTCTGAATTTGGCATGAAGACGTCACTAGGTTTCGTATGCATGACGTCACGAGAACGGGCAAAGTTGGGAAAACGTGTTTATGTAAATGAAAGTGCAAATGTTGGCAGTGAAGAACAATCAGCATTCACAGTAGACTGATTACACCCGTAGAGTGAATGTGGTTGCCTAATTTATGGCCCGTGGCTGTAAAGGTCCCTGTACGAATGAATATTATTATAGAGCGTATTTGTTTAACTGGCAGCAGTGGAGAACCCCGAAGCTGTCTGTACGGAAGAAAGGTTGTCAAAGTTGACTGTGAAACCATCTCTCTTGGGACCATGTCGTTAGGGATTTGCCGTGAAAACAATATTCTTTCTTCAACTATATTTTTTTTTTCCTACTTTGACATCTGTCATAGAATGGATAACAGAATATTTATTAAAAATTTCGAATCGATAATCGGTATAATTTTTTATTTCTATCTTCTTAAAGATATAGATGAAATTAAAGGAGTGTTTACGGATTGAACCTTCTAATGCCGTTAAATAAAATTTAGAACTCTCCAGCAACCGTAGATCGGTTATAAAAGTTAGAATGCGAACAGACTTCGTCAGGAAACTGTAAAAATTGCACGTATAAATAAAATTTAAATGGTTTATGAAGCCATTTTATGTCGTGGTTTAATTTAACACATTTGAATGTTAAATTATGACTTTAAACACAAATATTCGTTGGTAGTAAACGAAATATTAATCTTTCTATAGAGGAAAAAACAGATACACGCGATGAGGTGAGTGATACGTGCGTCGATTAATTTGGAAAGTTTGTTTAGAAGAAAGTCTCCCCTAAAACAACAAAGAGGTAAGTCCTACAGGGGTGATGTTAGTTTGGTTCATTAACACAGCCATTCCAGAGAGACAATCAAATCCCTGAGGTCAGACGGTCTTTACTGTGGTCCACTGACCGAAAAGTAGGTTCTAGTTAGTAGAAATCAACAACTGTGCCCCCAAGAGTCGATCATAACTTGTCATCGCTTAGCTCGCTAATGGTTGGTCTCCCTTGTGGTCGTCAAATACATCTGTTCTGCCAATAGAATAATTCCTTGCAATACTTAATTTGGTCTTAAACATTATATATATATATACTCTCCGAAAACAACTACCCAAATAAACAAACTTTTTCTGTAAAAAAAAGAGAGAGAGAGAGGAAAGAAATCGCTACTTTTCTATTCAGTTTTTTTAATGAAAAACTCAGCCGAGATGGATAGATCAGAAGATGCAAAAATGGAGATTCGGATGGAATTAAACTCTGTCTCCCCACTTCTTACTTTCTCCGGCATCACGTGACCCGGGGTGGCTAATTAAAGTTGCGCACGCCATCTATCGGACGGTGAGGGAAACTGTGATGAATTGATTCTGGCCGACCAGAGGATTTCATGAATGTTCAAGTATTTCATCACAGAAAACGGAGAGTTGCTTTAATCAATGTTGTGGAAATCACATACAAGTAATTTGTTGTTGTCAATTTTTTTCTTTCGTCAACAACTATTTAAAATTTTCCCCTGACAAACAATTGGGTTGTTTCTCACGCTCCTCGCTCTTAGATGGTCGAGTGGGGACACTTTTCAATATTGGTCCCTTTGACATGGAATGACCCATATATAAAAAACTCTATATATAATTTATATGTAATATATGGCGGCAAACAAATACAGTAGTTATATTAGCATATTAGAATTTAAAACAATAAATCTATAAATATCATACTCATAATTACCAATATTCAAAATTTAAAAAATGATATTAGAGCGTGTTAGCTATTTACTCAATTCATAACTAGAAGTTTGCCTGGCTTGAAATAATGAGCAGCAATTAGTCTTTTCAGTTCAGAATGCTGTAATCAACCCATCTCATTCGTATACCTTACCCTTATTCTTAGTCAGAACGAACCCACCCATTTTCCATGATGTAAGTTCTAATTGACAGACTTTAAAACCGATCAACTTCCTGTAAGCTCAGCCCCTGCAAAGCAGGTGAACACCTTTTTGGAACCGACTGTACATGCATTTGTTCTAACTGATTATATTGGCCCATAGTTATATAACCTTATTGAACATATTAGCCTATACAACTGGTTTATTTTTTACACATCACTATGCTTGAATATGTAGATCAATAGATAAAAATCCCTTAGAAAAAATTTTGGACCCACTGTTTTGGCTATTTAATTTTCTTAGAAAGCAATATTGCCTCAGGTCATTGAATGAAGGCAGCATTTTTTGGAAATGATAGAGGACAACTGTTCACTCAGATCATCTGATACACTCCTCTATATGCCACAGACATCATTAGATGTCATTGCTACTCTGACAGACTGCTATAAGGGTTTTTTTGCTTTGTTTACTTAATTATCATCATAAATCTGCCTATGTTACAATATTATGTTATCTAGAACAACAAAATTATTTAAAACTGCACACAGTATTGATTTATGTATTATTTCAGCTTTTATATACCTGTTTTAAGTATTATTTTATGATTGTTTACTGATAATTTTCTTTTTTGAGGTATAAAGTTAAGAGTAGTCACACAGATGAATCGCATGACTTATCTGCTTTATTTATTGACTGGAAGATGTTGCAAGATCAAAAGAATGCCAAAAAATTAATATATTGCTATGAAATTTTTAAGATATATTTAGAACATATCAGATGAAATTATTATATATAAATTTTAACAATTTCATTATATTCTAAGTTTTATTGACATGTTTATTTGCCAATTTTTTTATAAAAAAATAAACAATGACTTTTGACAAGTTTTTGACCCATATAAAATGTAATCAGGTAGATTAAACAAAAATATTATGAAACTACATACTCTAAGGGTTCTAATGATATATAGTATTTGTAGTATGATAAAAAGTGAATTTGATATAATGATATATAAAGTTATGAATAATTAGTGCTAATTAATGCAACAATTGCTTTATAAGGAGACCAGCAGCTTAGTGGTTAATTCACCTAGTTATATTTTGTATACAGCCTTATAAACTACCTCTTGCTTCACATAAACAGGAAAATATTCATAGCACTTAAGCAAAATAAAGTTTAAATATTCCTTGCTTAAGTGTTATGAATATTTTCCTATATTTTGTATGTAATAGAATGACTTGAAACAGCCATGTTAACATAATATAATTTGTAATAGAAAAATGTTTCCAATCTTTTTGTTCTATAGTCACTATATAATTCCTATTCTAATTCATAACATTATAAAGAAACATATTGTCTGTTTACATTTAAAAATCAACATTATTAAATATAAATTTCAGTATAATAGATTCTCAATATATGAGGGCAATTCAATAAGTAAGTTACAAATCGTGATTGAAAAGAAATGAATGGAGGTAATGACATACAAACATTTATTTTTCAACATAATCTCCATACAAATTTAAGCACTTGTCCCACCGTTTCACAAGTCCCTGAAAACCTGTGGCGTAAAATTCTTTTGGTTGCTGTTGGAACCACATGCACACTGCTCTTTCAACCGCTTCATCGTCAAGAAAGCGTTCTCCCAAAAGATGATGTTTCAAAGGGCCAAACAAGTGGAAATTGCTCAGGGCGAGGTACGGGCTGTAAGGTGGATGTTGGAGGACCTCCCACTTGAATGACCTCAGCGTCACTGTGGTCTGATTGGCACTATGAGGACGGGCATTGTCATGCAGCAGCAACACCCCTTTATTGAGGAGGCCTGGTCACTTC
>AYEL01010120.1:0-19590 GCA_000484575.1 Olivierus martensii | reverse complement strand
CATAATGATGGAAACATGCATCATTCCAATCATTAATGTCACTTTATAACTAACTTGTAAGTTTGTTTCTTTTCGTTAAATTGTTTATAAAATTTCTAAGTTATCTTTCCAACAGGAAAATCTCCAGATCAATATTTATAAAAATAATCCAATTATTTTAAAATTCAAATATTTAGATAAAATATATATAAAAATAAAATAATCTAATGTACAAACAAGGGAGAAAAGAAAGGTTTTTAAGCTATTAAATTTGCATGAGAAACAACATTTATTCAAAACAAAATTTCGTATAAAAATATGGAATAATTCTAAAATCTTACATTCAAGTGCAAAACACAAGTAGCATAATGATGGAAACATGCATCATTCCAATCATTAATGTCACTTTATAGCTAAGTTTGTTTCTTTTCGTTAAAATGTATCACCTGTGAAACACTTCTTGGAATTGCGTAAAAAGATTTAAATCGGGTTTAAAATTCTTATGAATCTTATTTTAATTATGTATATATAATTATGTTATGTATTGGTTTTGCATCCAGTTTGAATTTAACCTATTTATCAAAGACCTAATGACATTATTTTAAGAAGAAACACGTTAGAAAGATGAGTTTAAACACGCAACCAAAAAATGATTTCAGTTTTTTTTTTGTAACAAATTTTTTTTATTTTTCGTCCGCCGTAACAGCTGCAAGCCATAAGCGATAAGGACGTGAAAGACATCATCCTTTAATCACTAATTTTTTCCTTTTTAATAGAATTTTTTTAAAATGTCGACTTTTTCAAAATACAGATTAATGGCTAAGATGACAGCGAAAAGGACAGAAACAGTCTCCTTTTGTTTACACGTGTGCAATCGAACGATGAAACAAAACGTCGGTGCAGTTTTGCAAGATCATAATTTAGAAAATTTAATTAGACTAAAGAAACGTAATAATAATAAACAACCAAATTCGCCAAGAGAGTAAAGGAAACATAAAAAAACGGGAGTTTAATTAAAAACCGCATTCAATTAAAAGATATTTTTGAAGATGCGATCAATTGATCTTAAGTTATCGAGAACAAGCGTTAACGGCTGAAAGGATGGATGAGACTAATTAACCTGGCAATTACGAAAACAGTAAGCAGTCTCATTTCTTCCTGCTAAGAAAGTAATTCTAACAAGAGAAGACGAAATTTAGAGATGTAGTGGTGACACTAAGATCCAAACTGCCTTCTCAGCAGTAATCCTGTCAGTGAAGGGAAATTTATGAATGACCCACTCTTAGCACGGCCATTAACAATACTTCCATGTCTGGCTACGCTTTTTTTTCATTCTCCCCTTCCTCTTTTAAGTTTATCTTTAAAAACAAATATGAAGAAGATGGTGTAAAGTTATACTTTCCGGAGACAAAGTACAAAAGCTATAAAATTAACTATGTTATTTATATATATATATTACTGCATTAATGTGTTTTATTATAGTCGAACCGCAAAATTACAAAAATAAAAAAATAATAATAAAAGTTAATCGTGAAAGTGTTTAAAACGGGGCAAAGACCACCTACAAGTTTCGAAACTTAAGATTATAGTGTATACTTTTTCTCGATGTAAGAATTTACGACATTTTGGTGATGCTTTATTTGTATTAACTGATTAATGCTCAAAAATGGAGACTAATCGAGGAGGCTAAAACTGTCAAAATAAACCATAAAACTGCATAGAAATTTCTGTCGAAAATTAAAAAACTGTTAAAGCCATCGAAAACTGCAAGCAACAAGTGAAAAAATCGAGATAGAATTGGAGAAATTTTTCTTTTTAGTTCGCAAACTAATATTGTGTAAAATTTGATGCAAATTTTGGAGGAAAATGCGTGAGAAAAACGTGATAATCGTGCAGTGTGGTAGATGGTCGCAGAATCGTACCGTCAACGCACGATTTACATATTTTACCTTAAAAAAATATGCAAAAATTTTTATTGTAAGCACGCAAAATTTCCCACAGCTATAGCGTGCATCGTGAACATTAAAACTTACTTCGATACGCAACTGTCGACTTTTTAAAACGAATTAACGATCCGGTTTTACTCGACGTGGGATGATTATCTTCATCACCGAAATTAATTTTCAATTTTTTGCATAAAGACTTATCTAGCTTACAAAGCTGTAATTTACCTGTTCTGCAGAAAACAAAAGATATAAGGCCCCATATATGTGTATTTATATATAGGCTAATGCAAACCAGACTGAATAGTAAATGGGTCAAGGAACATGTGCTGAACCAGGATGTAGTAACTGCATTTCGAATTTTTTTTTTAAACTCGATAAGTATTATACGATCATCATCTATAGGGTTGTAAGAGAAGGATGTGTGCAGTGGTTAAAACAATAAAGGCGGCTTGGAGTC
The DNA here is from genome assembly GCA_000484575.1 of Olivierus martensii. Taxonomy (NCBI): domain Eukaryota; kingdom Metazoa; phylum Arthropoda; class Arachnida; order Scorpiones; family Buthidae; genus Olivierus; species Olivierus martensii. The sequence goes on along the minus strand of AYEL01010120.1, from coordinate 17,208 downwards.
AGTGTACGCCTTTCGATCGTTACCACTCATCGTCTTGACTCGAGGTCGTTTTAAAGCTGCGAACGAAAACAAACTAACGATGACTTCAAATAAATCCGCCCAACGAAATTATAAACATAAAATTCGCATATAAAAATGATGACAAACGTGACACGTACGTGACGACAATGCTACTAGTAACGTAACAGAGGTAGAGCGTAATTTGTTACGTCTGAAGCTGGAAGAAAACATGAGAGAGGGATGTCAAGGTTGGGTTGTCATTCAGGAAATGACACTTGGCAACAGAGAGTGCTGCCATCTCGAGATTGTTTTCTAAACCAAACTGGTTAAAATAATAAATAAAACGCTCGAGTTGTAATATAAATATAATAATCATATATAGAGACTAGCGTGTTTATTAAAATTATAGTAGCTGTTAATGTTTTTTTTTTTATTATTATTATTCGTGGCAGTTGAAGGATGCCAAACTCGTGACCGTTCGGAGGAGGTGGACAAAAAGTCATGACCCTGCTAACACGAACTTAATTATCTGTGACTAATGCAACGTTGTTAAGTTACATTTTATAAACTGAAGAATTCGGCCGTTAGAAATTATAAACACACGACGAACCTATAATTATTTTTAATATCAGAAGCGTATACAGTGAAATCGTTATTTTATGCGATAAATTGTCTCGAAAATCATCCGAATCTTTTGTAGACCTTTCTGGCAACGTCTCAGAATTATTTTAACCATAAAACGAGCGAATTCCTTTCCAAGCTCCTGTATTATAATCGTTAAGTAGAAGCCACAATAGAGCCGAGAGAGAAAGGTTAACAACGGGGGTGCAGTCGATGCGATTTAACAACGGAGTGAGACATTAAAAATCAGAACCGAAAAAACATGAATCACTGGCAATACATTACTAAAAATTGCCAGAGAACACGTCAGTAAAGAAAAAAATTTGCCGACACTTGTGGTTTTTTTAAAGACTGAAAGTGCATAAAATTTAGAGGAGCAGACTTCGGAAAAATAAAAAAAAGAAACTATTTTTATTGTGTCAAACTGACAGGTTGGAGTGTCCTACACATCATGGAGAGGAAACAACAACACCGGATATAATGTAGATGAATAATTTCCAGTTTTGTTCCTTCTAATAGTTAAAGAATTTATTTTTTTTAATGTCCAAACCCCATTTGCCACAATATAAGTGACAAACCGTTCTTGGAAAAGTGTGAATGATCAATTGCTTACAGTTAAGTGGGTTGATGATTTACGTCTTCTATTAATTATTGCAATTTTACGTATACAAAGTACATATAACGCCAGTTTTACTTAGCTAGAAAATATATACATTTTATGGATCGTAAACTTCCTCCCGAAAAAAATCTTCAATCATTTGATAGAAAGCTTTTTTGGCACTCGGCACTAGAAATGTAAAGGGAGGAGGAAAGCTTCTACAAAGAGTGCCACAGCTACTTTAGGCTAGAAAAGGTCAGTTGGAGGATGGGAACCCTGTGCTCTGAGCTACTGAAAGTAATACAACAATGATAAGGGGTGCTTAGTGCTTCCTACGTTGTCTTCTCCGCTCTTACGGGGCCTCTTATCACGTGATAAGCAATTAATTTATCATCGACCTCTCGACCAGAACCTTATACTGTATATATTGGCATAACTAACGAATCTATAACGGGTTTGATATTTATTATAAAAAAAAAAAAATGATGACATGGCGAACTCAATGTAACCGTATTTACAAACAGAATGTGTCTGACTCACGACGACAGTCATTGCTTTTTCTATAAATAGTATAAGTTGAAAGACGAGTCCGTGCTGTCTCCGGATGCAGTAAGATTGGAAAAAATCTAATGATGTCGCTGATGAAACCAGAAAACAATTCGAGTGTCGTCTTCTCGTTAAGTGGGATCTTTAAACGCGTTATGGAAAGCAAACTTGTTATTTATTCTTTATTAGGAATGTGAAAAGACTATCAAGGGCAACCTTTTATACCTATGAAAGTGTCGTGGGCAGAATTTCAAGGTCTTTGCTACTTTCGGACGTGTGAAAAAGATTTTCATCTCTGTGTGTATCGAATCGACCTTACAGAAATGTAGGTGTGGTTTTTCTCGGTAAACAATCGAATGTCAGCCATTGTTGTTGCCCTAGAGAAATCTATCAAAACATCAAAATCAAGGCAGTCAAATTAAACAATTTTATGCGGAATATAAAATTCAAGAAAGTAGCTGTTAACGATATATTATCATCGTTAATTTTTGTATAGAAAATGTACGAAATGTTTTCTTTATACTGATCTATATAAGCTTTCAATGTTGTCAGTTTTAAGAAATATTAGTAATGAAGTATAATTATATATAACTGTAAACGAATGACGAAATGGCGTGTTGACGCATGCAAGTATTAAATTTGAACAAAATTTTTATCCATTGTGTAACGATTTAATTCACATAACTACGAATTTTTTCTTTCTTTCGTTTTGTGACGCAAGGATGACTAGGATGTTTTTGTACGAGTCATACAGTACAGGTTTTCTATGACCTAGGAGGAGAAGGAAAAAATCTCTCACATATTGGTTAATAATCGAATTCCTACACTGCTTTTTAAGGAAATTTTTCCGGTTTTAGCACACACAAAAAAGAAAAAATTTATATTCTCAAATTTAATGCATTTCTGTCACGCTAAGTTCGTGCAAGACTAAATACTTTACGGTTATCATCATCGGTTGCACTTTTGCGATGACAAATTCACTTTAAATTTCGAATTATCTCTCGTAAATTAGACAATAGACTCGTAAATTTTCTCGAATTAAAATGGATAAAATTAAAGGAAAACAATGAGTGTTACGCAAATTTATTTTGGAGGGTTTTTTTTTGTTAGTATGCTGGTAATGCAATCGTGCACTTATTTTTTGCACAAACACAAGTTCACGTGTTTTTAAAAACAGTTAAAAAATTCCATGTGCAACTGATCGTTATGGCTGTGCTTGAGTCAACATGTTTGCAGAATTTGTAAAGAACAAATATGTACACAGTACTTCTATGTTAAGAATTCCAATATAAAAAGGAAAATAACGACGAGGAACTAAAAAAAAGTTAAAACATGACATTTCAATTATTGTATGCAGTTGTTATCTAACATCATCTTATATTTAGAAAATTTTCCTGTTTATCAATCTTTCCTGTTTTTAGTCATTTTTCTATTATTATTAGTATTGTGAAAGAAGGATTTAAAGCTTTATATCTAACAGCATTTATCATCCGTTCCTACTTTAAGCTGTTTGCACTCTTTTAATACTCCAAAGAAGTCACAAATATCGACGATAATAGAAACATGAGTCAAGTTCCAAAAGTGAAGATCCTGATTCTGCTCGTCTTGGATCACTTTGAAAAAGCAAAAACGAGAATTATTAATAACCTATACTACAATAAAACGACGCATAAATGCAGCTATAAACTGTTTTTTTTTTTTTTTTTAAGAAACAAAAACTTATACATATTAATAAAGCGTTCTACACTCGATTATGAAAGTAACTTTTTGAATTGCAGATTTATCTTGACTATGTAATCCTAAGCTCGTTATGTATCACATGTTATACAAACTAAAATCACGAATAACGTTTATGCAACATCCAGTTTATAAATATTTCATTCCACATTTGAATCGGGATTTATTTTCTGCCACTCGGAATTTCTTTGTAAATAAAATTCTAAACTAATTACTCGATATAATGTCTAAATTCGATTTCTGTACGAAAATTTTCGTTGATCGCTCCCATTAAGAATGCTAGAGCATATCGCTAAAACAAAATCGAATTATATAATCTAATTTACAAATTTTCTTGGGTGTATTGTGAAAACTTTAATTCCTGCATCCGTCTAAATCAATATTTCTCTCTTTTATGTATTATTATTTTTTCTTCGCTTTCTTTCAATGGGATCATCCATTACTCCTCTTTATCCGTCATCGCGTCCTATCAATTTTGCTGTTCATAACGTCTCGGGATAATTTTTATAATAATATTTCGCTTAAGCGTGGTTCTGCTTCTATGACTGTTAACAAAAAACTCTCCCTTTCTTTACGCATGGTGATCCTATGAACTTGCGATTTCCAGTTTTATGACAGAAAAAAAGTAATAATGAATGTATGGTTATGGTTTTCGCATCGATATCTATCTCGGTTAGTTTTATGCGTATAATATACCGTGCGAAAAATGGATAATTCTTACGAAATGGTATAGCATGTGGAAAATATATTTATTATTATTTTCGATGTGTTCAGGAAATATTGAGGGCAACGACCTATCAACGGCTTCCTCATAGCAAAAACCATATTCTACCGACTGTGTGTTGACCTCCAGCTTCACTGCCTGACAATCCTAGAAGTATAATTTAATAGGAGACGAGCGATAAACTTTGACACACATTATGGTTTTTCTATGTGAGAACATCCGATTCGGAGATTTTCCATTTTACTCTAAACTTTATCGTGTCTCTTGACAGATATTCTATCCGTCTCCAATTTTTTTTTATTACAACACAAAATTAATGTTTCGAATAAGCTTTCTTTCTTTTATGTGCTGTACTAAAGTGGAGCCTACTAAACAAGTTTGTAAAACGGTTTGTAAACAGTGAAACGTCCCCCTATTAGGACAGACAGATGGTGGACGAGACACCCACAGTTCCTTTCATCTTCCTAGATCCAACGGAAAAATCGGCTGTTGGCCGCCATTAGTAATAAAGAATTCAAACAAAATATTGCGTTTAAAATAATATATAGCGTGTATATTTATATGTATATAATATATATATAAATGAACGGAAGTAACAATTCTGTAGACCGGACGCAGAACCGCCGTGTCAACGACTGTATGATTACAAAGATGACAAGACTTAATTGTCACATTGGACACGCTTTTGTCTAAATACAATGCTGCATGGGCGTCTAGAGATCAACACGATTGTAACAAGACATTAGATCTGAAATGTGCCGTGATAAACAGTTGACAGTAACCGGTTTGAAAGATTTCAATTCAACCTCTGATTCACCATGCTTAACGGCAGGGCACCACAGGTTCATTAAAACGGACTTTTTCCTATATGCCTCTTAATGATTGATGAGCTGTGCTTTGGTGGTTTGAAAAATCGCGTAATTGGATCGACTATCCTGCAATTTTTCTTTGTTTTTTTATTTCGTTTTCGTTCCCCTCCCACGAACTGACGATTTCATTGACTCCGGTTTAATTTTCATAAGAGGTTCTCTCTCTCTCGCTCGCTCTCCTATCCACTTACAAATTAGACAGATACGAGGAAATTTTCCATGGTGTGTTTCCAGGCTGATCCACCGAATGCCATTTTTTTTTAATCGAAATGTTATCTGGATAAAACATTAGTAATACGTTACGTATAGGCGACGGTATCATGACTTTGTATATAGGAGTCAATCACGCAACTATCATCTCTCGCTGTTCCCTATCTTTTAGTGTGTGTCATTCCGTAATGGATCGATACTCAACGTGGGTTGGACAGTTAGATTTACAGAACACGTTCGGTATAACAGGTTGGCTGGGTAACAATATCCGCCTATATTCTCTTTGTCCACGTCACATCGAAGAAACGTCATCACAACAAGAAAATTTTCCGCAATTTTAACGTATTAACGTATCCACGTCTGGCTGTTATAGCGTAGACGTTACCAATAAAATTTGATATGGAGAATGGCGTGTGTATCTCTCTGTATTGGGGAAGGAACCGACGAACGGACGTTTAATTGTCACCATTCTCAACGTATTAATTACTGGAAAAACCAAGGACGGTAACAGGATGTGACGTCACGTTGGGGACAATCGAATTATAACGTTTCCGGTTTGTTTTCATTCGGAGTTTATTTGATCGTCTGCCGATCAATTTATTGTTTTATGAAACTAAAAAGAAAAAAATAACCAAGGACGGAAGTGATAATGAAACAACAACCAATGACGTCAGCCAGCGTTAAAATTCCGAGAATTGTAACAAAATAGAATTTCTACAAAAATCTGGAAAAATCAACAGCAGGCAGACGTTAGGCTTACCTTTGACTTGTCCATCTAACAAAAGCAGAATATCTTTTTCTTTCTTCATATTCCTCTTATCGAAAGCCATCCAAACCCTCGTGCAACGGAAATCCGATTTTTTTGGTTTTTTTAATAGTCTTTCGGACGATTTAGACTAACATTTTCTGCACCAGTTTTAAGTCGGTCATTATCACGACTCCAGCATCTCGCCTTCTTCCTCCGTCTTTGGCAGCCGACACTGACAGTTCCGCCGTTGGCCGTATCGAGGCGCCCCTATCGGCATTGTCGAATCTCAATGCGCATGCACCTCCTCCCATTTTTTTTTTCGCCATCTGTTTTGCTTGTTTACCATTTACTCAATTAGGTTTTTCACTCTCTTCTTTCGTCACGGTCAAGGTCGTTTAATTCTTCCCTCCTGTAAAGGGTTATGAAAATAATTGTTTCGGTTTTTAATCCCGTTTATTAAACGGTAACCATTCGGAAATAAATAAACGAAGGTGTGATTAATGAAAAAAATAACGCTTATTTTCGCCGTTTAAAAAAATACTTCGATAGTTTACTGCAAAAGATAAAAACTACCACCCTATAAAGAAAGATACAGTCGTAAATGCACGTCCTTTAAAGTAACCAGCGGCATTAAAACCTTCGATGTAAAGTTTAATTTTGATTTATTGCCTGCGCTTTACGACTTACAAATTTTGCATGCGCGATTTGTTTATTGCAAAATATGAAACGACTTTCGACAGCATACCTTAGCAAAATTTTTACCTATATTATAATCGAGTTTCGTGACACGAATATTTCTATCACAATTTTTAATGTAGCAGTACTAGTAGTAGCAGCAGTAATAATACGTGTAGTAATTAAATTTCGAAAAAATTTTCCTCTTATTCATAGAAAATTGCCATTTTTTAAAAGAAGAACAGACAGTTTTTAAGGAGGAAAAGTGCAACCCAATCCAAGCATCCGTTTGTTTTACTAGTTAACTTTAATTATGTTGAGTAACAGATGGACTTTTATGGTTTCAAATATTATCACCCGCAGAGATCTTTTTTTTTTCTTTTTTCTGGGAAAACAGTCAATTATCGAAACTTTAGTTTGTAATTTAACGTTAAACATTTCGTTTAGACTAATAATTCAATTTAATATTAATAAAATTAAAAGTTTTATCGCATTATTATTATTTTTTATTTTTTATATCGGAAACAAGTTTGGTCGGTATGAGACCTTGACCCGAAGAATGGAGATGTGATCAAGGTTGTTTGGAGTAATTTTATGAAAGGGGAAAAAAATTCAAACAAAGCTCATTCAGGAATATTTTTATTCATCGAATTTATGCGTAAAATCTTAACTTGCGATAGATCTATGTTTTTGCAAAAAGAAAGAAAAAAACAATTTGTTTTGAAAATTCGAAGAATGAAGAAGAAATTCTTTCCGACCCTTGCGAAATGCTTAACATTTGCTAACATCACTGTGATCTTGTATATTACTCTCCACGAATTTTAGACGTCGTTATATTCAGAACTGTTTCGCGGTTTATAATTATAGTAATGCCTTTACTCGTAAAACGTCTCTAAACTGCAAAATTGATAAGCCTATAACTTAATTAAAAATAACTGCGACATCTTGAGATGCTGGGCAATTCTCAGTTTAAAACCGATTCGCAGTTTTCTACTGAACGAAATTATTTCCGAGATTGATACCTAACTCAAAATTCTTCAAATTTTATTCCTCTTTCATAACCGATATTAAGAGGAGCCATTAAAAAAAAGCACTTAAGATCGGATGACAGGAAATACAAAAATATGAAAAAGCTTATTATGATTTTAAAATAGAGAACTGTGTGTATTGATTGACAGTAGAATGTAATTACTTGAGAGGGAAAAAAAAAAATACTGACGGTTCAGTTATAGAAATAACCTATCGAGTTACTTCATCATCTCTAGTCTATATAGTAGTATTGATTTCTATAGGGAGCTTAATGATAGCGCGTCGTACTTAACAAGACTTTATGCGTGCGAGCGTGCTGTTATTCTCGATACTCATTTTAATATGAATATAACCAAAAACTGTAAACGTTAAGGACACAACATGTCATATCGTTACTTCCTTTTAGGTCATTTATCTTCTTTATTCGCTCAGATTCCGTTTTAAAAGATTGCACGCTCGAGTTTCGCGAATTTTTGTTAATTAAAAAAAAAGAAATCTGTTTGCGTATTATAACACGATATTTCAATTAGTTTCGCTTCCCGAAATTAATTTCAGATTGCATCAAAGAGGATAATGCGATAAATAACGACATAACTTGTCATTTTCTTGGTCAAGATGCGAGATATTTTATCTCTTGTAACAGAAAAATTTATCAAAGTCGACGTCGGTTTCTTAGTATAGATCTCTTACGTTGCTTTCTATTTATACATTCACGTATACGTATCGATGTAAATGAATCAAAATGGTGTTAATACGATACGATTTTTAATATTTATGTTACGCATTAAAATATTCTCGTTAATATTACTATTGAAAATAGATTCATATTAAAATTGGAGCGCCGATACCAACTGTTACCGTTTAATGATACTTAAAAACTATCTTTACGTGCTCTATTTTCGGTTTTTAAACCGGGAAAAATCTTATTTTAACTTACAATATAGGTTAGCAGTCATATCTATGATGAAATTTTGCAAATATTATAATTTTAATATCATTGCCGAGCAAATTCGCGTCAGTCGCGTAACTCTCGCGACGAAGACGCTCGCTTGCTAAGCGAAATGCCTAAAAATATGCGATATTTTAATCGCGATTAAACATATTAATACAGAAAAGGCTAAAGATTAAACGCGTAAAGAATTTTTACCTAAAATTAGTAGAGATACGGCTAAATTAATCCTTTTAAACAGAATTATAGAAGCCTGATAAATAGCGTAAGTGTCGCCCGCGCAATCGGAATAACCTTGATTTTCAAACGACGAAAGATAAAATGTTACATATCGTATCGTTATAAATATAGATTGGTATCTAGTGAAAGTGAATATAATTTGTCCCATAAACGATCTTTATACCTATTGTTTGCATCAATCTATCAGTCATGGATGACAGAATTAATAATAATACATTAGATACGTAGTTAGTTCTGTCACGAATGTAACCTTTTTAAACGTCAAGTCGCGTATGATAAATATAATAAAATTCGGAAGCGGCAAAGGTGACATTTTTATTATACACAAATTTTGTTTGTGAATACAAATAAAAACTGTACGCAGTAAGCCGTGATAAAGTGTTTTGTAAGGGTCAAGGATCCTTCTAAATGGGAGAAATCAAAACATATTGTATTTCAAAAATATATTTTTATATGCTCTAGTGATTATTTGACATAAAACATTTTTCGTAAACAAAAAACATTCAATAACCAAAATATTATGCAGAAGAAAAATGGTATAAACAGATTACATAATGAAGATTTGTGAGGTAACTGTTAAACGCGATTCCTACAAACTTTGACGCGTTAAAGGTTAACGTTTTGTTACACGTAAACTTTAGTTTCGCCACAACATAAAATTTAATAACAAAATTCTAAGTCCCCGGGATAGAATTATAAATGAGTTTGCATATTCATCGGCTTGTTGTGGATTCTACATAAATAATAACGTAAAAAAACGACTCCAGAGTTCCTTATTAGCTTCCGATTGATTAAAAAATTACATTATTGACGTCCTAGAAAACTTTTTCGAGTTCTCTTTTGACCTATTTTGTGTCAACTGTGGTTCTATTTCTAAATAAACAGTTTATCACAGAATACTAGCTCTGGAATGAAGCCAAAATTGAAAAATAAGATAGAAAAATCAAAACTAAATATAGCCGGTCGTTTATGAAATATTTTGCTGCCAAAATTAATTTCGTTTGTTTCTAAAAACCTTTTTAAGAAATGGTTTTAATGTTTTAATTAGAACTCGACTTTTATAGGATTGCCGTTCCCGATAGTAAAGCTGGAAATGATTATGGAAAGTTATCAAAATTTAATCGTTATTACATACGTTCATGTGAAAAACTACTAATTACCCTTTTTCGTGATAATATTTTAACATCATTAGACATACTCATCCAACTGTATAATTAATATTTTTTCTTCTTTTAGAAGTAATTCGAGACCCTGAGGGTTGGCGAGGTGTAAAAAATGCCTGAGAAAAAAAAAGTTATGTTTTCTTGGGATATGGATATGTTTCGGGTTATTTTTCGAAATAAATGGCGTGTAACTTTGAAAAACAAACTATTGGTACAAACAAGAAAGAAAAATAACCAGTAAAAAAAGCTATATTTTTAACAAAAATTGGCACAAGGCGTTTTGTGCCACATCGAAATTAGAACAATTCTTAAAAATCCATAACACGAGAAATAAAATATTAACGAGTATCAAAAAAATCCATAATAATGATAAAAAAAAAGTTTCTGCATAATAATAATAATAATAAAACAATTCCAATAATGTAGGATGGTGTCATTGGTAGGGATATGTTTTTTGGTCATAATTGTCGGCGGATATTAGAGGGACAAGTGCATATCCTGTGTCTAAACTGATATCTCTTACCATCAGTTCTGCGGTATCCTCTGTCGATAATATCGAGGTAGGAGATTGGCTAAAATGAATAAAATATATATAAAAAAGTGATCTTCAGAATCTCGTCCTATCGGAAATCATATCCCGCAAGTTGGTGTTTCTAGATCTTTTTTAGCCATCGTTATCTTTGAAAAACTTAGAGTAGTGGGAATGACCCCTTGGGGCTCGTTCCCATTACTTTTTAAGTATTGAAAATTACAGGCGTAACGCGAATACTTTCAACAGTTGTACATTCGTTAAATTATTGTGTAGGTTTAGTAAAAAAAATAAATTTTCAGTATTCAAACTTAAGACTACTTATAATCGGAAGCAAGCAGGGGTTTAAATATTTGAATTTTACAGACAACTTTAGCACTATTTTTCCACTTTTTGTTTTAGAAACTCGAGTACCATTGTTGTTCAGACAGTTAATTATCTCTTAATCTATGTTTATTAAATCACAAGTCGGTTCACACTGAAGTCAGGACTTGAACATGTGTAACCTCTCAAACGTTCTTATGCGTCAATCGCGTTTCCTGGGATGCCCGGGAGAGAAAGGAAATAAGAAGCAAAAATAAGTCATGACTTCGTCATCAACTTTAGATAAATATAGAAACGATTAATGAGGGACATCCTGACAGACATGTGAACAAATTTAATATTTTCTAGACGTTATTTTCTCTCGACGGGAAAAGATTTCGTGTGAAGAATAACGTTAGTTTATTTAAAACATCTTAAAGAATGATTGTAAAATTTGTGTGTCAGTCGATAAATTATGCACATTTTAACTTTTACTGGGGACCTTGTAACAAGGCAAAACTAATTTCTAACTTATTGGTTTCTAGAAAGTCGTTCTTTGTTCATCATCATGTGAGTTACTTTCTAAATTAGTTTCCTCCTTCGGCATATTTTTGTAACATCGACTGAGTGACCCAAATTGTTCTGTCAGCTGGAGGAAAGTTTAGGTTACTCGATTGGGGGAAAATATAGGGACAGAGTTCCTTTTCATTATATCTAAGTGGGCGTTGGAGAGGAAAAAGCCAGTATTGCTTTGATTGATGAAGTAAGAATTGAGAAAATTATTTAATTGCAATGCAATTCCTCTTTGATAAAACACCAACGAATTATTACTCAATATCCTCAGGATATACAGGATTTCAGATGGGATTCTGAAATATAGTGCTTTTTTACTCACTAATATTATACTTTCAAACAGTTTATGAATTTTAAAATTTTAGCAGGATTGGCAATATGACTGCTACAAATCCAGATGATGTTATGGATTCTGAAACAGTTGGCCGAATTCCTATGGTAAGTTTGCATGATGAAGCAATCTGACGATTATATCATTGGAAAGAATTATAGTAGAATGGTTAAATAATGCTTATTTTCTTAGACCTCGAAAATATTTGCCATAAGTGGTTCATTTCCTACTGTAAGATCATGCCTACTGAAGAGAGGATGGATTGAAAAAAAGCACAGGTTTCACTTCTGTACTAAAACTGAACCATATATGTGGCCATTTAAACACGACCTCTTACGAAATAACGAATCTAGAGGAATTAACAAGGATGTAAACGATAACTGTAGGCATTTATTCATTAAATCTTTAATTTTAGAAGCATCTTTGTAGCAGTATCTGTTATGCAATATTGTCATTTTTCATTATTTAAATTATACAAAAACCAAAACAATTTTTAATGATATACTATGACATACTATTATATTAACTTGAATTTAAATTTTACTATAAAACTATAAACTGATGAACTTAATCACATTATTCAATATAATGGTAATATATAACAACTAAGTTTACAGATGTGCATAATAAAATTTGAATATCAGAACATTTTTATTTTTTAGCTGCAGCTGAAGATACTCCTGAAATAAAATCTGAAACAGATATCTTAGAAATGGTAAGACATATATTAATAAAATTTGATATCTACATTGATGTATTTGTTTAAGTTTTATCAACTAATATGATAACTAGAGCTCTATTATCACAATCAGACAATAGAAACAATTTTATTTTATTGATATAGAACCAAATCTAGATGTAAATTAAGATATAAACACCAAAATAGTCATGCAAACTTTTAACTTGTCTTAGAAGAAAGGATATAATTTCCCTTTTTATACTTTTAAGCTTAAATAAATTTTGAATCTATAATTTTATTTTCTGTGAGGTTATTAAAATTTTAATGATACTTAAAATACAAATTAACATTATTCCAGGCATCCTATCTTCTGAATTATTACCCTCCAACTTTAATTTGGGCTTCAAGAAAAGATGCAATTTCTTATAATCATTTGCTTAAAAATCAAATAGTGAATCATTTCAATCAGAGTGGATTTACCACTAAGGTATTTGATTTATATTATTAATATATTTAGAAAATTTTATATGTAGCAAAAAATATTTTAAATTTTTAGGCTGCTTTATGTTCTGTTATTTGTAATCTAAACTGGACATGTGATGTAGATCCTGACAAAATTTTCCCTCGTTGCTTTCATCTGGCAAAACAAATTGAAAGAGATGCTTTTGTTGGTAAGTTACAATCATTTGTAATGTACATTTTATTAATATTTATATATTATCTATTGGTGTTTTTGAATGTCATAGCTTGATCTTTGTAGACAACATATTGATTTATGGGTTATAGAAAATCATCAGTAAATTTGATTCAGTTTATGATTGATGTTCCAAAATGTCAGGAAACAGCAAAGTGGAGCAAGCTGTTTGTATTGATATATAATATTTGAAAGAAATATTATTTTAAAAAATCAATATAAATTAAAAGAATTAAAATTTTAAATAGAATTCAGTTTTTTAGATTTTTCTCATTATTCTAAATTAATTTTTATGTAGAAAACAAATTTAACAAATGACTTAATTATTATACTTTGTTAAAATAAAAATTATTTAATTATATATTTTCTTAAAAGAAAATTTCAGACTTACTGCTTGCTTTAATGTAGTCAAATGGCTAATAAAGAAGGCTGGAATATGGAATTCCACAATAATTAATAAGGATTGCATTATTGTACCAGAAAGATTGATAAAATTTGCATTTGTTCAATGTTTAGCTTTTCTATCTTCAAAAAATCATGATGATATAGAAGAAACATGTGAAGTATATTTACAATGATTGAAATGATTTATCAAACAATTTTCATTATTAATTTTGTTTTTAATGATCTATTTTGAATTAAAATGCTTTGTTTTGAATGTACAGGATATAATCTGTGCTGAGACAGACTGGGATTGGTTCATTGGATGGACATATCAATTGAAAAAGTAAAAATTTTCATTAAATGAAAAGATTGAACTTGAAACAATTTATTATTATGTAAATTATTTTATCTTTAATAATTTTTATTAAATTTATTCAAATAGTGATAATTGTGTATTTTTTGAATGGGAAAATTATCTATTGGCATTTCATAAAATAGCTGGAGCTATTCAAAAAGTCTGGCCACAATGGAATATTGATGGGGATCGTAATGTATGGATTTTGAAGCCAGCAGCTAAATCACGTGGACAAGGTTAATTTAAATTTTATATAAAAGGAATATAAAACTCAAATATTCTAAATTAATATTAGTATTAATTTATCTCTTCAGGTATTATTATATCTGAAAGTTTGCATGATATAATGGGATTAATAGGATCATGCAATAATAGCAACTATGTTGTGCAGAAATATATTGGTAAGTAAACTGGAAAAATTTCATGTATTTTAATAAATAATAATAATGAGAAGTATGTGCAATATCATAGGTAATAAATCATATAAATTATCAGAAGAAACATTTGCTAAACTTTTAACATAGTAATAGATCATTCATAATTATTTATATGAAAATTTTAAATCTTAAAATACATATATTAAAAATTCGGTAATTTAGTATACAAATATTACAAAATAAAAATGAATATTGAAATTATATTTTCTTCAGAACAACCTCTTCTAATAGGAGGAGTAAAATTTGACATTCGTCAGTGGTTTCTTGTAACAGATTATAATCCATTGACAATGTGGATGTATCGAGATAGCTACTTAAGATTTTGCTCTATGCTATTTACACTGGATCACAAAGATGCGTAAGTAATTTTATCTAAGCAATATAAAAATTGATTCATATGTTCTTTTAAACAAAAAGACTTATAATAATGATGATGAATTTTTAGATCAATTCATCTTTGTAACAACTCCATCCAATGTAATTTTTTAAAATCAGCAAATCGCCTTTCTACTCTTCCAGAAGGCAATATGATAACTAATGAAGAGTTTAAGAAAATTCTTGCAAACAGAGGACATGAAGATGCATGGAATAATACTATTTATCCAGGCATGAGATCTGCAATAATTTCAGTTTTGCGTGGTGCACAAGAACAAATGATTGGAAGAAAGGTAAGAAAATCACATATGAACAATGTTAAATATATTTTCTTATTTTATAAAGGCCCAATTAACAACTTTTTGATATTAAATTGAAAAATTAACAGTTTTTCAACTTTGTCTATTAAATCAGTATATACTCCCTTGAAATAATCAGGATTTATAACTAATTTTTTTTTGATATACTTAACTTTTACCATAATCTGAAAGCTAAAATCACACAACAAAAAATAACAGATTTTATTAAATTATTATATATTATTGCTTGGTACTATAGAATAGTATTTATTTGTATATTAAATTCAAAATTTTAGCTATAAATTTAATCCTATTTAAAACATACTATTTTTTTTTTCTAATTTTTCCATACACTATATATTTGCTTTTATTTATTTTAAATTAATTACTGTCCATTACAATATATATTAAATGTTTATAGTTGGCATTCTTGTGTTCGACAATCTCTTTATGTAAAGTATAGCTGATGAGGACTTAATAAAGTCGAAAGCGCTTCTAAAGTTATGTGTATATTTTGTATAGCTGATGAGGACTTAATAAAGTCGAAAGCGCTTCTAAAGTTATGTGTATATTTTTTCCACTTTAAATCAGTGCTAGATTGAACAGTATTTTAATTTAGTTAAGTGGAAAGCTTACTTTTTTAACGTTGTTTATAGTATATATTTATGATATATATCTGTTTGGCATTTTCTTGAATATTCATTCTTTAATTATTTTAATAGAAAATTAATTTTCACTTAACAAATTATTCTTGATAAATAATTTTATTTGGTCTCTCTTTACTTTATGAAAAATTAACATATATTTACATATTCTAATATGTGGCTGGTAATTATGAAAGTGGGTTAAGTCATATATTTTTAGTTTTTGAATTTATAAAATATTTTTTAAAATTATAAAGTTTTTCTATGATCATAAAAAGAAAACGCAAATCTATTTGTTTTTGAAAAATAAATCCTTTTTTGTAATTATAAAATTTTACTAATAGTAAAAATTTTTATTTTCACAAGCTATCTAAAATGATTTAGACCACTTTCATAATTACTAACTCATATATGCTTTCCAGAATTGTTTTGAATTGTATGGTGCAGATTTTATGATAGATGATAAACTTCAACCATGGCTAATTGAAATTAATTCAAGTCCTTGCCTTGCTCCTTCAACACCAGTAACTAAACGTTTGTGTTATAATGTAATTGAAGACTTATTTAAAGGTACAGTAATCTCATTAATAAACATTGCTTAAAAATAAATACAAACATTGTTCCCAAAATTCTCTGCTGTGTATATATTCATAATTGCAAAACATACTTAAGCATTCAGCAGAATATATTTTATTATGCAAAGAAAACACATAAGTAAAAAAAATCTATAATTTAACAACATTATTGGCTTAATTAACTTGCTAAATTTAACCCTTGAAAACACAATGGAATTTTAATGATACTAAATAATTTAGACAAATTATACAAATTATTAAACCTTTCTTAGCCCTCTTCACAGTTGACAAACAAAAACTTATATTTAAAAAATTAATTCTTATGAAACAATAAAATGGATACCATGAAGAAATGAAGTATGTATATCATCCAATACAGAAATCAAAATCTCTAGACAGAAGAGGTGTAAATAGAGTTCACTATTAGGAACTTAAATGTTAGAATCAAAAAGCATAAGAAGAATATGGAGATTAAAGTTCTAACAACAAAAAATGCTAAAATAGTACAAGAAGACAGGGAATAATGGAAGACTACAGAATTAATGGTAATATACAAAGAGAGAATGAAAAATAGGAAAGTAATTAATATGGTTCCCCAGTAGAAATTAAGTTAGCAAAGCACTAGTCACATAAAGAAATTTAACTATATAGAGGATTTATAAAGAATGCATGGCAAAAAAGGCAGGAAAAATGCTTTTTGCATCAGATAATAAATGTGGAAGATAATATTATATTATTTTACAACATAGATACAGAAGAGCAGAGATAGATGGTAAAAATTACATATGTAAAATGCTTATAAAGTTGTATAAGAATTCAAAAATTTAAAGCTTAGATTAAAATAATGTATTCTAAAGACTATAAACAACTGACTTCTGCTGTTTCTACTAACACAAGAAATCACAACAAGCACTTGAAGCA
>AYEL01010071.1:0-15654 GCA_000484575.1 Olivierus martensii | reverse complement strand
TGGGATTTCTTTATGTAATGCTCACTCCTTACACAATAGATTTTCTTGTTATAGGAGATGCGCTTAGTTAGATTTTCGCACACCAGTTAAATCAGTGAATCTACGATGGCGTGTATTAAATGGCTGACTTTTAATTTTATCCAGCAAGTAATTTTACTTGAAAGTATAAAATTATTTCTCTGAAAGGTTCTTGTTCCGACAGTTCCATCATTTCGGCCCAAGACATCTTTCCAAGTGGCAGTCTTGCCACCTCACGGGTGACAGTACTATCAGGGAGGCTTCCCTGAGTTACTGAGGGACTGATATGGTGGACCTTAGGGATATCCACCCGGGAAGAGGAACGAAGGCACGATGCATCTAAACCGTGACGGTCCCTCTCCCCAGCGAAAATGGGGGGGCTGAGGCTCTTCCATCTAGACCTTTTGCACGCGGGGTCAAACGGTTTATAAAAGTTTATTTTTTCCAATTAAATCTATTTACATGAATTATTTACAAATTTTATATACAGTGTATTTTCCGACAGTTTTTATCAATATATGAGTTATCTATCAGCCACAATTGTCTTCTTTCCGACAATCATTTCAGGAGCTGACATTTAGTCTTTTTTGTAATAGCCGAAGTGAAAGTCCCCTTCTTCACTTTTCTGGTAATGAATCCTGTATTCTTCGTACTTTTTTCTAAGGTGTGGCACTATAAATGTTTTATATTCTCTTAATATTCTTATCTCTTCCTCTTTCCTGTCTCTATCGTTATATTGGGTTAGTAGTTCTGGCTTGACTCTAAATTTTATATGTTTGTCGTCACTATGAAAAATGAACGTGCACTCTTGTTCCGTGTGTCCTTGTTGGTAGCACTGTATACAGCTTAGTTGTCTTTCGAGGCATTTCTTGCCTCCTCTGCTTTGTTTTTCTTGTTGTTGTTTTGCTTTTTCTTTCTCCATTTTTACAGTATCCATCCCTGAGTTTTCGTAGTCCTTTTCCTCCATTTCTTTCTCATCAATTGTCTTTTTTTCCACTTTCTCTATTTTTTGTTTTTCTTCAATTTTTTCTATCACGATAGTATCATTTTCTATGTCGTGGTTTTTTTCCTCGTCTTCTATTTTTATTTCGCCTGGTCTTTTCTTTATTTTTTGTTTCTCATTCGACATATGTCTTTTTCTTGCTGTTTTTTCATTTTCACTGCTCTCTGATTGAGGAGTATTTGTCGTATCCTCTAGTTTTTTGGTGTCTGTAGTTTTTTCTTCATATATATTATCTGGGTTGTTTTTTGTTTCTTCTCTTGAGTTTTCTTGTTGTGTTATCTTTTCTGCTTTAGTTAAATTGTTTTCTTTTGAGAGTTGAATGCTGGTTCTGTTGCTTTTGTTATTTTCTTTTCTGTCTTTATCGTTTGTTTTTTCCTCTTTGTTCTGTGTGTTGTCTGTTTCGTTCTTGTTGTTGTTTTCACTTTGGTTTTCTGCAGTTATGATGTTAGTTTTTTCTTTGTATATTTCTTTGGCTACTTGTTTCTTTAGTCCTTTTTTAACTTTTTCCCACTTTTCTTTAGATATGTTTGATTGGTTAGTATCACTCTCTGGGTTGTTTTTTACTATACTTGCATATGTAGTTTTTTCCGATTTTGTGATCTTTTCGGGACAATTCCATTGGTAGTGTCCGTTTGCCTGACATTTATAACATTTTATTGTGGGGCATTCTTTTTCAAAGTGACCTTCTTTTAAACATTTTCTACACTGTTGAACGACTCCGTCGTATTGGATTAGTATTTGGTGTCCTCTGATTTTTATATAATTGGGGACCGGTTTGTTCATTAAGAGAGTTATTTTTCGTGTACCTATTTTTACTTCCGGAAGTGCTTTTAAGTAAAACGTTTTAAAATTTAGGACTTTTCCATAATTTTCTATTACCTGTGTTATGTCTTCCTCTTCTAATTCTCCTGGTACTGATTTTAAGAATAATGTCGTTTTTAGGTTATCAACTAATTGCGTTTCTACAGTTTCTTCCTTATATATGAAATTTTTTTCTAGGAGGAGTTCTCTTGATTCCGGGTTGCTTAATGTGATTAGTATTTCGTTTCTTTTTTTCCCTAAGTCTATTTGTTCTACTTTTCCTAATCCTTCGATTTTCTTATTAATAGCGGTTATTAGACTTTTTACATCATATTCTTTAACTATAAAGGATATTGTTTTCGATCTTGGTAGCGTGTTGTTTTGTAAATAGTTCATGTCTCTTAACTTTGTATGTTTATTATTGTCACTATTTTTGTTTGTGTCTAAAATTGGAACTATAGTTTCACCTCTTTCTGCTTGTTTCTTCTCCGCTTCCTGTTCAATTTCCTGTACGTATTTATCCTTTTTGGTATCCTCTACTTGGTCGATACTTTCTTCTTCCGATCTTGTATTACACACATTTCCTTTTTTCAGATTTTGTTCACTCATTTTATCCTGGGTATCCATCAACTCTTCATCTGACGATGTATCCAATATATCCGGAATTACTTCCTCATTACATACAGCATCGCACCAGCGGTCGGATTCCATCTCCGAATCACAAAAAGATGGCCCTGTGGCGGTGGATGGTGACGATGAGGTAGCGTCTTCCCTCCTAAACGACATGCCGGTAAAGATGGGACTCACCGTAGGGATATGAGCCCGAGGAAAGAGACGAACGTTCAGCCGGCTTTGGTTGGCTGCCCAGGTCGCTTTCCCCAAAAACTGTAGACTAACTGACTAACAAGTTACCGGGTAGATTCTAACTCCTAGCCACAGGGGTGAGACACCTCTCCCCAGCGAAAATGGGGGGCTGAGGTTCTTCCATCTCGACCTTTTGCACGCGGGGTCAAACGGTGGGTATATTCTAACCCTACCCACAGGGGTGCGACAGTAATTAATTGTACAAGTTACATTACTGAAGAAATCATTTACTTAATATCAGATGGTGTAGGATTAAATCAGTTGCATTATTTTCTTAATTTGAAAATGTATTTTATAAATACGTATATAATAATTCTTCACCAAGGCGTTAAACACAATAAAATTTCAGAAAAAGTTTTAAAGAAGTTGAATAATTATTGATTTAATAAATAAAATGACATTTCTTTGTACCAGCTTCTATTGCCATCTAGTGAAGAGATTTCGTATTAATAACATAAAATCTATTTTGAAATATTTTATTTTAATAGAGTCAATGTTAAAAATGGTATATTAATATTATGGTAATGGTATCATTTGGATATGATCTTCACGACGATTCTCTTCTGGACCGTACATAGACTGTTGCATCAAACACGAAACAAATATCTCCCATTCCTTTTCTTGTTCGTTTTAGACAAAGTTAGGGGAATAATGCGCTTTGAGCGATCTTCCCCGCCTCTAGGAGCGAAATTATTCTCAAGAACTAGGTGCTATTGAGGTATAGGTACAAGTGAAGGAACTTGCGCGTTACACAGCGCTGTTAGTTGTCAGCAGTTTTGTCGCGGGTAGGGATACCTCGGTGCATTCTTCTGTAGAAGACCACTTGTGGGTAACGGTTTAGAATATGCCCACCGTCCGACACCGCGTGTCATTAAAGGCAATTAAAGGGGTCAACTCGCACCATTCGGTGGTTGTCGCGTCCGACACTGGAGTCTCACTCCCGGGTCCCTATACGGAACCGGGACTGCTGACGGTGCCCAAATCCCTCACTAGGGTCTGCGATGGGACCCCATACGGATACAGGACTGCCCGGCCGGCATGCCCACCTCGAACCATATTTTCGTCCCAACCTCGTCTTCGGAGGAAAAAGCCCTAACTAGAAACTCCATTTTACTCGCGTGAAAAAAAGTTTAAATGACGACTGAAACTTATTTCATATTCTAGAGATTTTTATCATCGATTTTTCATGAAAACACGCTATCAATGAAATATTTAAATAAAATTTCTTACAAAATCGATTCAGATTATAAAAATGCACCTTCTACACAAAAAACTTCCAAAAATTTTCCGTTTTTAAAAATTCTTTACTGTTTTTTATTATTGTTCTTGATATAATAGGTAAGAAAACAATAAACGAGCTACCCTATTGATTATCTAATTATTTGTTAATTTCCCAAGAATATATAGGCATTGAGACGTCAAACGTACACAAATGCTAGATATGGAAAAAAGTAATAACGACTTTCCCAATGGTTAAAATTGAAAACAACGGCATTCAAATTCAATGCTTCTCATAAGAAGGTTAACATAAGATACTCAAATAGAAGTTTGGAAAAACACTCCTCTGTTATAATAATGAGATATTCTAAAGAATAAGTGGTGTAATTCCAAATTTTATGTGAATTTCACTGCATATATTTTACCTTAATTTTGTTTAGTCCATTTAACATAATAAGAAAGCTGTTTAAACATTTTTAACATAATAATAAAACATTTTTCCGTTTCTTTAATCAAACCACAGGGTTAGGAACATTAATTATTAATTGTACATAAGTTCTTAACCAATTGCTTCATCTTTTATAAAAAAATAAATCTGAAGTGTTAATTCCATTCAACAGATGTCAGGAAAGTACTCACAATAAACAATTATACTTTCCGTTTATTAGTACTCAATATTAGAGAAAATATAAAGTATATTATGTAATTTTGATGTGTCATATCACCTAGTTAAAACATTTTAAAAACTTTTATGGTTTATTTTAGATTCATTCAAAAGTTTTAATCCAATTCCAATCACACCATTACGTTCATCTAATAACTGCTCTATATTATTAGAATCGCAAAGTTTTTGTGTAGGTTTTGTAACACTTAATATATTATTCGTTTCTGAATTCATTCTGACTCATTCGTTTTTCTGAATAATTTACAAAATTGTTTGTTCATATTTGTTTCTATGTTAACATATTTTAATTCATGTTGTAGGAAAAATTTCGAATTAAAAACTTTCCTACAACAGTGGATGGAAGAGTCACAATTTACAGACTCAACGAATTTTTACGACTTTTCTGAATAATTTACAAAATTGTTTGTTCATATTTGTTTCTATGTTAACATATTTTAATTAATGTTGTAGGAAAGTTTTTAATTCGAAAAAATTTCGAATTAAAAACTTTCCTACAACAGTGGAGGGAAGAGTCACAATTTACAGACTCAACGAATTTTTACGACCGAACTTGTATTTTTCTCTTTATCAATAATTGTAGTTTTAATTATATTAGCTGCGGTTATTTTATTATCAAATAATATTTGACACCTACTTTTCCATTGAAGTAGAGTTGCCATAATTTTCTGGTCGTAATCCAGGACGTTTATACGGGAGACCTTGTTTTTACCTTCTTAATTCCGTCATTTATATTGTTAATGATAGTTCATCAAATGAAATGAAAAGTAAAATTATATCCACTCAATTATTTTATTAAAATAAGACGAAAATGCATAGATAACATTAAAAAATAACTGAAAGTAAAATCGTCATTTCCATTCGTGACTGGTCCATGTTTCGGAGAATCATTGTCTAGTTTAGTCAACTATTTCTTTTGCCCCTCATCTAATTTATCTTATTACTCATGTGCAACATTTGTGATTGTGGCGCTCTGCGCGAGTGTTTTATAACCCAATAAAAGAGTCGATGGAGCTAAACAAAATTGTTGACATTGAATGATGATTGAATGAAAATATGATGATACTTGAAGGAAAAAAATTGAAATCCAGGATATTTTAAAGCTCCGGACAAATTCCCGGAAGACTATTAAAATCCAGGACAATCCAGACCAATGCTGTATGGCAAACCTACATAAAAGACTTTTGTTATAACAATTGTATAACTTAACATGTAGGTAGTTTTAGTTTGAATTTATGATGAAAAATTACCTGAAAAATTTATGATGTTACTTACCTATCCAAGATCACCGATATTCAGGGTTTGGGCATTTTATGAAGATATGATGATTATCCAATTCCATTCCACGGGTAGCACAAGTTGAATTTAATCCTCTATTCCATTTTTTGACTAGAACTTTGGCAAGCAGAGTATTAATTAAGCATTGTAAGCAAGTGTCGAATTTACGAAGCCCTAAACTTTGAGAGTATATTCTTTTCCTTGTGAGAGTAGATGCAATTAGAACATCCATTTGGTTTTTTTGGCAAGCAGAGTATTAATTAAGCATTGTAAGCAAGTGTCGAATTTACGAAGCCCTAAACATTGATAGTATGTTCTTTTCCTTGTGAGAGTAGATGCAACTAGAACATCCATTTGGTTTTAATCAGAAATAAAATTAAGCATCAATTTATAAATTATTCTATAATAATTTCTTATCGTCAAGATCTAAGCATTCAGTTATCTAAGAGAAGGATGAAAGTTTTCATATTGCCGCTTATATATATATATTAGAATTTTACCACACATTCGAAGGTGTAAGTAAAATTTGTTGTCTCCATTTCATTAATTTCTAGAATATCTCGATAATTTCTACGAAAGGCCGGTTAAAGTGAATAAATGAGAAAACATATCTGAAAAATATTGCAATTTTAAAATTGTAATATTATTTCTGAAATGTTACCATATCTAAATTTTAAAAGCATATATTTAAATATCGTCAAAATCATTTCTTTTTTTTTTGTTCTTTGATTTAATAATGTATAAAAGCAATTATTGAGCTGTGCTTTTGATTATCCAAATATTTTTATTTTCCCGAAAATTTTTAGGCATTGTGATGTCAAAAGTAAACGAATGCTAGATATGAAAAGCACGATTCTCGATTAAAGACTTTTTCAATGGATACAGATTGAAAATTTCGTCGTGAAAATTCGATGTTATTCATGAGAAGAGTTGCATCTGATACTCAAATAGAAATTCTCTAAGACATCTCTGTGTTATAATAATAACAAATTCCGAACAAGAAGTGGTATAAATGCTAAATTTTATACGAATTTCGGTCCAGATATTGAATCTTAATTTTGTTTAACTCATTCGGATATAAACTGCTTTACTACAAGAGTTTATTTATTAATCGTACGAAAAATATTGTCAAATGTTTTTAGGATATTCTACTCAAATAGTAGGTTTCTTCAACATTTTATTTTAAATCAACTTTGTGTATGATAAAACAACTGCTCTTCTACACGATTTTTCATCGATGCAATGAAATACTAAAAGAAAATGCCTTTATTGTAATGTAATTAATTATCAAAATAAGTTAAAGAACAATCTATAAAGAGTACTTATAGCCTTTAACGGCAACTTATAAGAAATGTCAACGGACGCTTTCTGGTGTAAGATAGAATAGTTTACTTTTGCTTTATGAATATCGAAAACATTATAAAGAGAAATAAAACATCTTAATCTAGATATAAAATACAATCGTATTTAAGAAAATAATTTATTTGTTCTTAAAATTTTAGATTATAAAAGCGAGTTTGACGTTATTAATTAACAATTATTTCCATCCAATGAAAAGCATGGCAATTATTTCTATAAATTCCGTTTATTAGCGTCATAGTTTAATTAAATCAAAATGTCATGCTATCAATTTTTTCAATATTTTTACTTTTATTGTCTCTTTTTATGGAATTAATTTATTTTTCTATTTTAAAAATAGTAATAATAACAATACTGTGATTATTATTTCAAATAGGCAATAAATAAATATTGATTACAAATTAAGCGTTAGAAATAATTTAGTATAAAAATAACCTTTATTATATAAAAATATATATTTTCATTTCTATAAACAGCTTCGGAGTTATTTTAACACCATTGTTTCTGAAATTTGATAGAGATTATTATGCCATTTAAGAGGAGTTTTCAGTTTCACATAACATATTAAACCTTTAAAAAATATTGTTGATATAAGATGTTTTAAATAGTTTTAATGAAAACAGGAAGCATACTGTTCAATAAAAGAAGATTAATCAACAATTCGATTTTCCTTGAAACAGTTTAGAACTGAATAACAGTAAGTTTATAATCGACTTGTGTTTTCTTTTAATTTTATCTTTAATTAAATAACTTATTACATTCCTATCAAATTGTATTTGATTCTCAATTTTCCATAGAACACATTTTGTGATAGCAATCTTATAATTTAACATGTACTAATATTTTATTTAAATTTCAATGAAAAATTATATTATCTTTAGTCAGTTGGGTTTTAACCAATCTGCCTATCCAAGACCAACGATATACAAAGTTTGGACATTTTATGAAAATATGATCATTTTACGCTTCCAATCTGCAAGCACACAACTAGTATTTAATCGTCCATTCCATCTTTTATCTAGTACTTTCATAGGTACAGCAATAATTAAACATATACAGGAAATTTCTGTTTCATTAGGCTATAAACCATTGTTGGCGGATTCTATTCCAGATGAAAATAGATGCATCCAGAATGTTTGTTTTTTATTACACAGAAATATATAATAAATTAATATATATAATTAAATTATTTATTATCCAGAATCTTAATTTCAAATTTTCAAATACTTTGATGTCTATAGGTGTAAGAACTTACATAAACTGAAGAAATGTTTTCCATACAATTGCATGTAAAACCTATTTCTCCATTAATATATAAAAGCACCTTACTAAACGATCGAAGGTGTAAATGAAAATTGTTGTCTATTTCACTAATTTCTAGCACTTCTCGATAACTTCTATGAAATTCCGGTTAAAATGATTAAATGCGATAAAATTTCAGAAATATATTTTCAAATTTCAGAAACTGTTTGGAAGAAAAAAAAATGATTCGCAATTCTTTGTTATCAGATTTCCTTCCATCTGATAGGGAGATTTTTGGATTCATTTTAATCGATTAAATATGTTTTATTTTAATAAAATCGGAGAATATTAACAAAAAAATAATATAATATTTTTACCATGGTAAACAATTATACACATTACATAAATGAGGTCTCGAAGATAAAATTTAAAAATATTTAATTAATGTTATATACTATAATTTTATTCAATAAATATTATTATATGATGAGAGAAATTTATCTTCATATTCTAGGATTTTTAACATGGAATTTCTTCTATTTCAAAATGATTTCTTAAAATACACTACGTAATGAATTATTTCTGTTGTGACAACACAAACTTTTATAGTAAAACAACTTTTTTGCTAAACTTTGAGGATGTATTTGTAATTTCCCTGCAACTCCTCCTAAAATTTAAATGTTCGACATGAAGCTTAGAAAAAACGGAAAGTGAACAGGACACGTGTTTTACAGTTTTCACGTATAACCGATAGTTTTCGAGAAAAATGCCTGGTTTACAACGTACAGAAAAATTTTACGTAAATAACTATTGAAGCATTTCAACCATCTTGATAATATACATCAATTCTTACATGAAGTCGATGGTGTAAGAAAATATTAATAATAAATTCTCCTTAATTTCTAAATAACTTCTCAAGGTTCTCAACATGCTAAAAATATTAAACTAAATGCAATAAAATTTATAAAAAACTTTTCATAATTTTAAAAATATTCCTGTTACTTAAGCGATAAATATTGTTTTTATTACAAACAATCCTGCCATCTGTTAAAGTAAATTGGCACTTTTTTGATTAAAAAAGAATTTATTTATTTTTAGTTTTTACAGCTACAGTATTAATAAATTTTGTACATAACATGAAATTTGAATATTAGAAAATAGATATAGTAATCTTATTTTTTACTGTGTACAATTAAATAAAGATATTCTACCATAATTATACATTACACAATTACCTGTCAATTTTGATGATAGTTTTTACGTTTAAATGATGCCTAAGTAAACTCTGATGAATTGTGTTGAGTAGTTCTCTTCTATATAAAGTTATATATAGCCGACCTTCCAATTTTGGTTACGTAATTTTCTAAGAGATCTCTATCGTCTCTGATCATTGGATGAAGGTGGAGTTTTGGGGAATGATTCAGGACTGATTATCCATTGATATCCGCTGATATACTCTCCTATACGCCATAGATGTCATTAGAATCTGGCGAAACGCTGACCGGTTAGAAACCAGAAATTTGTTTTGGCATTGTTTACATAAACGTCGTCACAAATCTGCTTACGTCAGAACATGGTGGCATCTACAACAATAGATATATTCAAAATTGCAATAAAATGAATGATATTTTTGTTATTTTAGATTTTAAATACCTGTTTCAGTAGTATTTTGTGATTGGTTTCAGATAATTTTGTTTTTGTAAAATATAATTAACAGAAATAACGCAGGTAAACCATGTAACTTATCTGATTGGTTTATGACTCGAAGACTTCACGGGAGCAAAATAATTAATATATCGCTATAAAAGTTTTATGATATGAAGCACAGAATTTTTTTGCAAATTCTGAGGTTTTCTAAAAATTTTTTAAAAATCAGGAATCGAGATTTACTTCTAAATCTTGAAATTTCTGGAACACACTCGCAAATTCCTGGTATTATTAATTACAATAATTCTTTATTGGATAAAACCAAATTAATCATTTTTCTTCTTTGCAAATTTTGCATTTATTTTATTTATATATTTATTTTTTCAAAAAATAGCTCGTATAAATAATAAATTTATATTTTTCATAATTTCAAATTTATATATTAAGCAATGCATAGTTTATTTGATTAAAACTTCGCACCCTACCATAATTATTTAAACGTTGATAAGTTTTAATTATTAATTAATCTTTACATAGTTTGTTTAAGGAAATAATTTTGAACTAGAGTAAAATCTCCAGCGAAGATATTGGATATTAAAAAATTCTAAACTACGAAATCAATTTTAATTATCAGTTTTAATAAAGTCATATTAAGTAATTGTAAATGCAAAAATCAAATATTTTCTAAAGTTTAACCTGCCATCCATTCTTCAGTACTGCATATAATTACTCACAATTGCGAAAACATTATATATTATTACTGTAAATATTCATCGATTTAAAAAAAACACGATTAAGCATTTTAAATTGATAATATAGATTTAATGCAAAACATCTCTACCAGATGGCAGAAAAGTTGATAAAAGTTATATCGTTTTTAAATAAAAAATTTTAATTAGTTTCAAATATTTTTCTGACATATTATTGCGTTTATTCAGATTAAATGGAATTTTTAATTAATTTTCATGACTTACTAGATGTTAGAGAAAAGAAGACAAAAATATAATATCACACCATCGAATATTTAGCAAGAATACATTAATGTATTCTTGTACAGAAGTGGACGTATCATATTATATACTTACCTTTTGTGTCCACTATATTTTCTACAAAATCATGAAAGTAATTTTTTTTAATACATTAATGGTTTAAATACCTAAATCTAAATGAATAGTAAAGGTCGATTCATGTATGTCCCTGACGGGTCAGTTCAGTGTCAGCAACGTCAGTAACGTATCAGTGACGTCTTTTCATACATATCGGGCATTTTTAAATTGATAATATAGATTTAATGCAAAACATCTCTACCAGATGGCAGAAAACTTGATAAAAGTTATATCGTTTTAAATCAAAAATTTTTAATAAGTTTGAAATACTTTTTTGAAATGTTATTGCATTTATTCAGCTTAACTGGAATTTTTAATCAATTGTGATGGAATTGGCTACGATTGCTATAATTTTGGATGAAGAAGAAACGAATCAAGCTTAAAAACGAAAGTGTCTACATGAAGCTTAGAAAAAAAAAGGAAAAGTGAGCGACAGTTTACTACATTATGTAAGGAATTAGTGGACGATGGAAGGAAATTTTTTAAATATTTTTGTATGTCTGAATATTATATTAAAAGTTAACTTCATAAGTTCTGCTAGTTTTGTATCGGGTTTGGTTTGTAGTCAGCGGTTTTTGAGATGGAATTGGCTACGATTGCTATAACTTTGGATGAATAAGAAACGAATCAAGCTAAAAAAACGAAAGTGGCTACATGAACCTTAGAAAAAAAAAGAAAGTAAGCAAAATCAAAAATGTTTTTAAATATATAAATATAAAAGAATAGTAAAGGTCGATTCGTGCATGTTCGTGACGTTCAGGTCAGTGTCAGCGACATCAGTGACGTCTTTACATAAATATCCGGTTTGGTTTGTAGTCAGCGGTTTTTGAGATGGAATTGGCTGCGATTGCTATAATTTTGGATGAAGAATAAACGAATGAAGCTAAAAAACGAAAGTGGCTACATGAAGGTTAGAAAAAAAAGGGAAAGTGAGCGAGAGTTTACTACATTATGTAAGGAATTAGTTGACGATGGAAGGACATTTTTTAAATATTTTAGTATGTCTGAATATTATATTAAAAGTTAATTTCATAAGTTCTACTATTTCTGAGTTAAATAACTGAAGAAATAATTTATTCAATACCTGATAGTGTAAGATAAAACAAATTGTATTATTTTCTTAATTTCAAAATAAATTTTATAAATTAATAAGAATTCAAAATTAAGATTTTAAATGCAATAAATTTTCAAAAAAGATTTAAAATAATTTAAATAATTATCAATTTAATAAATAAAATCATTACTTCTTTGTTACTAGAAGCCTACAAGGAGAGTGGCTATAAATATAATAAATTTTTATTGCACACTTACAATCACGTGACTTAGGCCGCCATTATTTTTCCAAACAAAGTATATTTTGTATTGGATTTGTATGCTTTAACGTTAGTTTTACGAGATATATCGTTTATCATCTAACCTTTATTGAAAATTAACGAGAAGCCTACAAGGAGAGAGTGGCTATAAATGTAATAAATTTTTATTGGACACTTACAGTGACGTGACTTAGGCCGCTATTATTTGTCCAAACAAAGTATATTTTGTATTGGATTTGTATGCTTTAACGTTAGTTTTACGAGATATGTCGTTTATCTTCTAACCTTTATTGAAAATTAAGGTACGTAATCTTATTAAATGAGGTAGTTGTTGTTTAACATTGTATGTTGTGTTTATTAATTTTGTAGTTTGTTTTATTAATTTTGTAGTTTTATTTTAAAAATAAAACTACAAATTTCAGATAGACCTAATGACACTGATATTAATTTATTTTTTTCTTCATTTTTACAATGTATTGCTTAAATTTTGAAAATTTTCAAAACTATTTTTGTTATTTTAGTTTTATTCTTTAACATCCCTTACAATAGTTTTCTCTAAGAACAGAATATGATGTAATAAGTAATACGTAATTTTGATTTTGTTTGATCAATTTTAAAATTTTTACTATAAGAGATAAAAGTGCTGATATTTTAATAAAGCTTTCTTTATATTTAGGATAGTTTACTAACTATACAAGTTTTTTAACACGGTAAACTTATATAAGCCTAAATATTGTAGGCCTATGGTGCCAATATATTAAAATCTTGGAAAATTTGGAGGCTAACTATAGTTTATATTCAAAGTTGAATTACTTATAATAGTATTGTTATTCTAACAAGTAAGCCTATTTCCTTTGCCCATTTGGTACATGATGACCTGATTATGAGCAAATATCATTATTAGCTAAATTTAACAATCTATGCTATTATATTAAATAACTGTTTTGGTAACAGGTATTTAGGTAGCTGTTTTGAAAACATTATAAATGTTTTCAAAACAGCCTATGGTATTGGTAAACAGCCTATTAACCTACTATGTTTATTGGCAAAATATATAGTTATGCATGGAATAAGAACTAATAAATATTTGTGAAAATTATTTAATCCTTAATTTATATAGTTATGCATGGAATAAGAACTAATAAATATTTGCGAAAATTATTTACTCCTTAATTTATCAATTTGCTAAAATGCAATAAGTTCATTTAGTTTAAATTGAAACATTTCTGCACATAATTTATTTTGTTGCCTCTATTTCAAAATTAATTATATTTCATTACAAATACATATTTTTTATTTCAAATTTATTAAAGATGTACCTCGTTCGATATTTTATAATTGGTTGCATTTACCATTTATCTCAATTAAAAATTAAAAGACAAATACTACAATTTTCTACTAAAACTATATGGAAATGTATGATATAAAAACAAAGAGGATAATTATTAAATCTTATTGAAAAATATAATTTTAGTCTGTAAAGAAATTAAATTAAATAATGTTAGAATGAATTGGAAAGATAGATGAAAACACCGTAAAAAGTTGTATTAATTGATTTGTAGAGTTAAAAATTGTTAAAAATAAGTATAAAATTTTATTAAAAAATTATAAAAATATTTCCATATTCCCATATTTTATGTCTTTATTCTAAAGACATAGAATATGGGAATATGGGAAGCAATGGAGAAGAAAACTAAATGTATAAAAATTATAATGGTTAGAAGTAAGAGATATATCTAAAAGCTGTAAATAAAAATAAGATGCATTGTATAATAAGTTAAAAAAGGAAACTGAGGAGGGGTTACTTGGTAACCTGAAATGCATATTTCCGATCATTAATAAAAATAAGGTCCGTACGAAGGCTGGATTTGAAGTGTTTAATAAATTCTAAAACTTATTTGTGAAGAAAACAGTTATCCTCTTTTAAAATTTGTGCGATATTTTTTATCTTGTACTATATGAAATGTTCATTTAAATGAAAAAATATCAGTAGATTTTACAAAGGAGGGGTTACTTGGTAACCTGAAATGCATATTTCCGATCATTAATAAAAATAAAGTCCTACGAAGGCTGGATTTGAAGTGTTTAATAAATGCTAAAACTTATTTGTGAAGAAAACAGTTATCTCTTAAGAAAACAGTTATCCTCTTTTAAAATTTGTGCGATATTTTTTATCTTGTACTATATGAAACGTTCATTTAAATGAAAAAATATCAGTAGATTTTACGATATAAAAGCAATTACTAACTCGTAATACAATGTACTCTACAAATTTCAATTATATTTAATTAATATACTAAAATATAGCAAGAATATTGTTAAATTTATTGTAATTAAAATGTTTCAGAAAATTTTTTCTTTTTTTATATATACATACCAGATGTAGATGTAGTTAAATTTTATTGTAATTAAAATGTGTTTCAGAAAATTTTTTTCTTTTTTTATATATACATACCAGATGTAGAACATTTAATTTCTATACATGCACAGAGATCAGTGATATGGGGGAACTTTGCAAAAGACATGGCAGCTAATCCTCGTATGGCCACTCTCTCCTTGTAGGCTCTCTATATAATTTTAGTCTGTAAAGAAATTAAATTAAATAATGTTAGAATGAATTGGAAAGATAGATGAAAACACCGTAAAAAGTTGTATTAATTGATTTGTAGAGTTAAAAATTGTTAAAAATAAGTATAAAATTTTATTAAAAAATTATAAAAATATTTCCATATTCCCATATTTTATGTCTTTATTCTAAAGACATAGAATATGGGAATATGGGAAGCAATGGAGAAGAAAACTAAATGTATAAAAATTATAATGGTTAGAAGTAAGAGATATATCTAAAAGCTGTAAATAAAAATAAGATGCATTGTATAATAAGTTAAAAAAGGAAACTGAGGAGGGGTTACTTGGTAACCTGAAATGCATATTTCCGATCATTAATAAAAATAAACTCCGTACGAAGGCTGGATTTGAAGTGTTTAATAAATTCTAAAACTTATGTGAAGAAGTTATCCTCTTAAAATTTGTGCGATATTTTATCATCTTGTACTATGAAACGTTTATTTAAATGAAAAAATATTAGATTTTACGATATGAAAGCAATTCCTAACTCGTAAT
>AYEL01010070.1:0-21838 GCA_000484575.1 Olivierus martensii | reverse complement strand
CGGATTGCAACTTTAATTTGTTGAGAGATATTGATAGCGATAACTACTGCTGAATAGCACTAATTTTGAGCTGTATGGTCACTGGCCATTGGGTAAAGATTTGAGTTTTGGGGAATGATGGAGGATTAATGATCTATTCATATTCGCTGAGATATTCCCCTATATATTCTAGAGAACATTAGACTAATCGAAATGCCGAACAGGCTAAAAATCATAAATTTACTTTGGCGTTGCTTACGTAAACGTCGTCTTAAATCTGCCTACCTAATAACAGAATGGCGTCTATCACATTAGAAATGTTTAAAATTCCAATAAAATGAATGCTTTTTGTTCAGTTAATTGATCTATGTGTATTATTTTTGATTTTTATATACCCGTTTCAAGTAATATTTTGTGATTGGTTTCAGATAATTTTGTTTTTGTAATGTGAAGTTAGCAGAAGTGACACGAACAAACTCGTAAAAGGCGACTAAAGGCGGGTTCCCACTTGGGAACCGCTGACTACAAACCAAACCGGATATTTATGTAAAGACGTCACTGATGTCGCTGACACTGACCTGAACGTCACGAACATGCACGAATCGACCTTTACTATTCTTTTATATTTATATATTTAAAAACATTTTTGATTTTGTAGGTAACAATTGAAGAAAACAGGGGGAAAATATAATATCGCATCTGCGCTTCTTTAGCAAGAATTCATTAATGTATTCTTGGTAAATGTTCTATGGTGTGACATTATATTTTTGTCTTCTTTTCTCTAACTTCTAGTAAATCATGAAGATTGATTAAAAATTCCAGTTAAGCTGAATAAATGCAATAATATTTCAAAAAAGTATTTCAAACTTATTAAAAATTTTTGATTTAAAAACGATATAACTTTTATCAACTTTTCTGCCATCTGGTAGAGATGTTTTGCATTAAATGTATATTATCAATTTAAAAATGCTTAATCGTGTTTTTTTTAATAAATCGATGAATATTTACAATAATAATATATAATGTTTTTGCAATTGAAGTAATTATATGCAGTTCTGAAGAATGGATAGCAGGTTAAACTTTAAAAAATATTTGATTTTTGCATTTACAATTACTTAATATGACTTTATTAAAACTGATTTCGTATTTTAGAATTTTTAATATGGAATATCGTCGCTGGAGATTTTTCTCTAGTTCAAAATTACTTCCTTAAACAAACCATATAAATATTAATAATTAAACTTATCAACGTTTAAATAATTATGGTAGGGTGCCAAGTTTTAATCTTTCGTAAAAAATGAACTAAGCATTGCATAATATATAAATTTGAAATTATGAAAAATATGAATTTATTATTTATATGAAGCTATTTTTTGAAAAAATAAATATGTAAATAAAATAAATGCAAAATTTTCAAATAAGAAAAATAATTAATTTGATTTTATCCAAATAAAGAATTATTGTAATTAATAATACCAGGAATTTGCGAGTGTGTTCGAGAAATTTCAAGATTTACAAGAAAATCTCGACTCACTGATTTTTCGAAAATTTTTAGAAAACCCCAGAATTTGAAAAAAATTCTGTTTTTCGTATAATAAAACTTTCATAGCGATACATTAATCATATTGCTCCCGTGAAGATTGATGACAGAAATACGAATAATATTGCAAATAAGAAAAATAATTAATTTGATTTTATCCAAATAAAGAATTATTGTAATTAATTATACCAGGAATTTGCGAGTGTGTTCGATAAATTTCAAGATTTACAAGAAAATCTCGATTCCTGATTTTTCGAAAATTTTTAGAAAACCCCAGAATTTGAAAAAAAATTCTGTGTTTCGTATCATAAAACTTTCATAGCGATATATTAATTATATTGCTCCCGTGAATATTGATGACAGAAATACGAATAATATTGTGCAAATATTATTTCTTACTTAATCATCTCTGTATTTTTAAAAATGTACACTAAGATTTTATCGCAAGCAAATATTAATTTAATTGACAGATTCGTATTTTTAAGCATTAAATGTTAATTATGCAAATCCTAATTTATATAAAGACACAGTTCTCCATTAATTCGTGGATATTCATTATATTAAAAAAAACTCAAATTACGCCGGAAATGCTTCAATAATTTCGTTGTCTTAATGGTCATCAAAAAAGTTTGATTTTCAGTAATTTCATCGGTTAAATTATCTGAAAATTCTCCTTCGAAATGCGAGATATTTAAACTGAAATCTTTAATCGTTTCTTAAAAAAACGTTTTTACTTTTTAAGTTATTCTAAACAAACAACTGCAAATTAGCAACAAATTTTTAAATATTTCGATCAAACATTATACCAGATTAATGATAATCCTGTAGGATTTATCATAAATTACACGACAAGTTATATTTTTATATTCCGGTGGGGATTTCTTTATAAATAACAATGACCAACTTCTCTGTTGTTGACATTGACAACGTATATTAATTAAATGTAGTCTCCTGTATTTTTAAAAATGTACACTAAGATTTTATCGCAAGCAAATATTAATTTAATTGACAAATTCGTATTTTTAAGCATTAAATGTTAACTATGCAAATCCTAATTTATATACAGACACAGTTCTCCATTAATTCGTGGATATTCATTATATTAAAAAAACTCAAATTACACCGGAAATGCTTCAATAATTTCGTTGTCTTAATGGTTATCAAAAAGTTTGATTTTCAGTAATTTCATCGGTTAAATTATCTGAAAATTCTTCTTGGAAATGCAAGATATTTAAAGTGAAATCTTTAATCGTTTCTTAAAAAATGTTTTCACTTTTTAAATTATTCTAAACAAACAACTGCAAATTATCAACAAATTCTTAAATATTTCGATCAAACATTATACCAGATTAATGATAATCCTGTAGGATTTATCATAAATTACACGACAAGTTATATTTTTATATTCCGGTGGGGATTTCGTTATAAATAACAATGACCAACTTCTCTGTTGTTGAAATCGACAACATATATTAATTAAATATAGTCACCAACTTCTTGTAAAGGAAACATCATTCATCTATAGGCAAGAAATCTTAACAGGTTTATGTCTCCGCTGCTTCTCCAAAACAATGTAGTCTCCAACTTCTTGTAAAGGAAACATCATTCATCTATAGGCAAGAAATCTTAACATAGTTATGTCTCCGCAGCTTCTCCAAAACGGAAAGGATCAAACGACAAATTTATTTAAACAGAATTGAAAATTTCCTTATTTATGTATTATGTAATTGTTTAAAATTGTGAAAATGCATTATTATTGCCAATATTCACAGATTTAGTTAAAAGAAAACATTTTTAATCGATTATACTTAATACAAAAGTCTTTTTACCGGATGGAAGGAAAATTGATAACAAAATATTAGAATTTGACATTTTTGGCCAAAAATTTTATAAATATTGTAAAAGTATTTATGAAATATAATTGCACTTACAAACTTTTACAGAAATTTTGTAAAAGTTACCAAAATTTGCTAAGAATTAGTGAAATAAAGACAATAGTACTCAATAACACCATCGAATGCTCAACAAGATGGCTTTATACATAAACGGCGTGGAAACAGTAAGATCTAATTAAAAGAAAGATTTATCAGGTATTTTTTTCGAAAAGAATAGATACGAAAATATAAAAAATGATTGTTGGAAACTGCTGTAATACATAAATTAATCATTGAGCATATTTCTAGTAAAAAAAAACAATGAATTTTTTCTTAATACAGCAATTCCCATGTGGAAAAGAACCCATCGAAAAAGTTAAGATTTTACTGAAATCGGAATTTCCTGGAAATGTTTAATTAATGCTCAACCTACTAAATTACTAATTAAAAAATGAAATAGAAAATTGAATACAAGTTGTATACCTGCGAAATGGAAGAGAATGATAATCACATTTTCATACGATCCCCCAGCTCTGTATATCGGTGATCTTGCATAGGAAGCTGTTAATATTTACTGTAGATCATATAATTTTTATCATAAATGTAAAACTAAAAAAATATAATTGTTAATTTCTATAATTTCCATAACAAAAAGTGTTGTATGTAAAAGTAGATATCAAATATTATTTGATAGGAAAACAGTTACAAGTAATTTAATTAAAGAAAAATAATTGATAAAATTGAGTGAATAATGCAAGTTTCTTATTATTCAATTGAGTCTTCATCACGGACAAACTAATGAAATACTATAATTAAAAAATAATAATGTTGTTTTGAATACATAAATCTTATTTGATGTATAAAAAAATTTTTTTGCTTGGAAATGATATTTGTTTTCATTAAACATGGTCGTAATGACATGTTTTTAACCTTTAATTGATTTGTGATGATTTTCATATTTTTGCTTATGTCTATGCTGTCTGCCTCATTCATCCACCAGGAGGCATTACGTCATTGATTTACTTTATAACTACAGTAAGACCCCGTTTAACGCGGGGGTACGATTGAAAGAAAGCAAGCGCTAAACGAAACAGCGTTAACGAGGTCATCTTAACAAGTAAATAATGGGAATAAGTGAAACGGACAATGAATAAAAAATATACGTATCCTTTTTCATTTTGTAACATATTACTATTGCATTATATTAATTATGGACATTTTTATTGCTAATATTGATTTGTATTTATAAATCATTCATGAAAATAAAAAATACTCGAGTAATTATTTTGTTTGTGATGAGGAAGGTTTTTCCTTATTTGATACTTTTTGTTTTTTCGTTAAGAAATGATTTAACGAAAAGTCGTTTGCCTTTTCCTCTTTCGTTCAGCAAGCAACTGTCGATAGCGAGATATCGCAACCATGATACTTTGTCTTGCCTTTGAACTTCTATCAAAATTTGGATCATTTTGTATAAACTGATTCTTCTGTCAATAACTAGACATTGTAACCCATGACACTTCATCTTGCCTTTGAACTTCTATTAATTTGGATCATTTTGTATAAACTGATCCATAATTTCCGTAATAGTTTTTGGATCATTTTGTATAAACTGATCCATAATTTCTGTAATAATGGCTGAATTTTAACTGTAAAATAACCATGATGGACGATCATAAATATGAACTGTGACCGGAGCAGACTTTCGTATGTACTGCACTGAATATCAATGGCATTGAGAGACGTAATTGGAATATCAAACAACAGATTAGTGCGATTTCGGATGTATCTGAGTATAACGGTTTTAAAAACGCGCCAAATTGAATCAATAAAAATAAAGAATTCGAAAAAACCGCGATATATTGAAACAATTTTAAACGGAGCAGAGTTAAGCGGGGTATTATTGTACAGTTGATTCCGCTTGTGCCAAATCTCAAGGAACTAAAACCAAACTAATAAACTAATACATAAGTGTAAACGATTAATTCTGTCAACATTTAGCTTAATTGGGACAGTAACCGAAAATGAATTTAGAAATTTTTGATACATTTTAAGGATTTTTCTAAAGTATGTCGACACTGTGTACACTATTATTTGGCATACCTAGCGTGGTGCGATATATATATATCGTCATATTTATCTATCGTCGTGCTTCTGGCAAGTATGCGTCTGCTTAAGTGTCTACCGTTACTATATACTGTATCTGGCGATATTCATTTACAGTGTCGATTTTATTTTAAAATTTTTAAATCTTTATCAATATGCCAAGAAATAATTTTATACTTTCAAGTAAAATTACTTGCTGATAAAATTAAAAGCCAGCCATTTAGTACAAGCTATTATAGATTCGCTGATTTGGTGTACGAAAATCTACCAAAGCGCATCTCCAACAACAATTCAGCTGCGTAAGGAGTGGGCATTACAGAAAGAAATTCCAGGAACATCCGAAAGAAAGCGTGATGGAAAGAATTGATAAGTCGAAAAAGATAAATAGTTTTCTATAGTTAGCGGGCGAGGTGTAAATGTGTAAAAATCATCAACCCAGTATTGAAGGTGAAGTCAGAGGAGATCACTAGAAAGCTAATAATTAGGTAATAAAACATTAAAATAGGTATCTAATTATTATTTTTTACCTATTATTTATTTATCTACTATTACATATTTTATTTTAGAATTTATTATTAGTTCGTTTAATTGGGGCAGCTGCTTAATTGGGCCTAAATGACTTAAGTCCAACGTGTCCCAATTAAGCGGAATCGACTGTATTTAAAAATATCAAAAATATATATATCAATGTATAATATATACATTAAAAAACATAACAACTCATAAAATGAACACCGTATATCTTACAACATTTAATTATAGATAGTTTGTCCGGATAACTGAAAATGTCATATATACAGTATTGGAATTAGGAGTTCAGTCAATGCAAAGTTTTCTTACGGCTTCTTGATACATACAAGTCCTGGTATTATCACATAAAATTTGTAAGATCTTTCAGAATTTACTTAACAATTGTGGCTGACCAGACGTTGATAATTTTTATGTAAGTCCTGATTCATTCGAATGTTGATTGAAGGATTAAAAAGATAGATAAAAATAAATCAGGGACGATGATAACGATAGTAAAGCCATCTGGTGGAAGAATGAGGCAGACATCAGAGACATAAGCAAAAATATGATAATCATCACCAATCAGTTAAAGATTAAAAGGATGGAAATAGCTCGAGCAAAATCAGAATAATTAAGAAAATACATTTAATAAGATAATATGATGAGGATTAAAAAGATGTCATTACGATCACATTTAGTGAAAAACAACTACCACATCCAAGCAAAAAAATTTTTATATGGCATATAAGAGTTATGTATTCAAAATAACATTATTATTATCGAATTACCGAATTTCATTAGTTTGACTATAATGAAGGCTCAACTGAAAAACACAAAGAACTTGTATTTTTCTCTCAATTTCATCCATTATTTATCTTTAATTAAATTACTTGTAATTGTTTTCCTATCAAATAATATTTGACATCTTTTACATGCAACACTTTTTGGTATCATAATTATATAATTTTACATTTAATTACTTTAAGTTTTAAATTGATGTGAGAACTTATATGATCTACAGTAAATTTTAACAGCTTACCTATGCAAGATCATCGATCTACAGCGTTTGGGCATCCTATGAAAATGTGATCATCATCCTCTTCCATTTCACAGATATACAACTTATATTTAATTTTCTATTTCATTTTTTAATTAGTATTTTAGGAAATTGAACAACAATTAAACATTTCCAAGAAATTCCGATTTCACTAAATCCTTACCTTTGACGTGAAATCGATGCATTAGGAAATAGCCATTTCTGCTACAAATATGATTAATTTACCGATTATGCTAACTTCTAATTTAATTTCAGAAATTTTCAAATTTATCCGTTGGAAAATTTTCCGTTGGTGTATGGTGATACTTTTTTTAATAGAAAAAATTAATTTCTTGCCGTTTATGTATAAAGCCATCTTGCTAAAAATTCGATGGTGTTAATAAATATTGTTGTGTTTACTTCACTAATTTTTAGTAAACCTTGATAATTTTCACAAAATCTCGGTAGAAACTGATAAATGCAATTATATTTCATAAATGTCTTTACAATATTCTAAAAATCTTTAGTAAAAAAAAATCAAATTTTAATATTTTGTTATCAATTTTCCTTCCATTCTGTAAGAAGACTTTTTGCATTGCTTCTAATCGATTAAAAATGTTTTCTTTTAGCTAAGTCCGTGAATATTGACAATAATAATATATTTTCACCAATTGTAAACAATTAAGCACAATATATAAATAGGAAATTTTCAATTCTGTGTAAATAAATTTATCGTTCGATCGTTTCTGTTTTAGAGAAGCGGCAGCGACATAAACATTGAGATTTCTTGCCTATAGCTGAATGATGGTTTCTTTATCAAAAAGTTGATGACTACATTTAATTAATATATGAAAGTCGGTCGCAACAACAAATAAATTGGCCGTTCTTTTTCATAAAGAAATTCCGACCGGAATGTAAAAATATAACTTGTCATATAATTTAGGATAAATTCTACAAGATAATCATTAATTTGGTATAATGATTGATCGAAATATTTTCAAATCTTTTCCAATTTTGCAGTTATTTTTTAGAATAATTAAAAAAGTGAAAGTGATTTATAACAAAAAAAAATTCAGTTTAAATATTTTGCATTTCCAAGGAAAATTTTCAGATAATTTAACCGACGAAATTGCTAAAAATAAATTTTGTAATAACCATTAAGACAACGAAATTATTGATACTTTTCCCGTATAATTGTGTTTTTTTAATATAACTGATAGCCACCAATTTTTTTTTTATATTCTTCCTTTCCCCTGGGGGTTATGTATGAAACTTGAAAACGTAAGACAGACGGTCCAGATCTGTATGGGAGCACCACCGCAGGCTCCCAGTGACGGATGTGGGCACCGCCGAGGCAGTCCCGATTCTATGTAAGAGCCTACACGGGGGCCCACATTGACGGACCTCGAAAACCACCAACGCGAGGTAAACCCCTTTAGTCGCCTTTTACGACACGCGGGGTCAGACGGTGGGTATATTCTAACCCCCAATACCCACAGGGGGGTGCCACCAATTAATGGACAGGTGTGTCTTTATATAAACGAGGAAAGTATAGTTAACATTTAGTGCTTAAAAATACGAATATGTCAGTTAATTTAATATTTAATTACCATGGATAAAAACTCAGTGCACATTTTAAAAAATAAAGAGCTGATTAAGTAAGAAGTATGTTTGCTCAACATTCTTCGTATTTCTGTTATCAATAGTATGCATATTTAATAACATACAAATATCTGTACAGATAGTTAGTTGGTTCTTACAAGAAAGCAACAATTAAACAACCTGCCTGATAAATGACAAAGATTTGCTGACCTTCGGTAAGAATTCTGTTTATCATTTTATAAATGCATATTTTACTAAAAAGGAAATAATGTTGATTCAACGTTCCTCGCATTTTGATCGTAAATACTGAGCATATATATTAAAATATAGATATATTTACAGACAGATCATTTGGAATAACTTGTTTAATTATTAAAATTTATGTTTACATCTTATCTTTTAATTTCTTAATCTATGATTCTTGTAAAGTTAATCTAATTATTGAACAGTTTATCTATGGAAAAATACTAACAGAATAATTTTGATGTTTTTCACATGTTCTAGAATTTCTAATTAAGCTATAACTACGAGTCAGAAAACTTTTAATTGTAAAAGTATTTTGTAAAAAGTTCCACGGAATAAATGGACAGTTAAAAAATTAACATTTCCTATATTTATTTATTTATTTATCTCAAAACTACACCTTTTTTTCTATAAATATTCGGAAATTAAAGGCACTGAGGGTAATACGGCCACTATTATTTCAAACTAGAGTTGTGATGGTTGTGGTAAAGTTGAAAAAATGAAAAACACGTGGTTATTAGTGTTATCTGTCGTCTAAGTTTTTAAAAGATTTTTTGTATTCATTTTTGATTTTCACACTCAAATTTAAAATTTCGCAAAACATCGTTTTTTGAAAGTAATATGGCCAGTGAAGGTAATTCGGCCAGTTTCGTATTTTTTTCAATAAATCCATTTCTACTAAATTTTACTTCACTTAAGCAAAAAAGCACAACTTCATTATTTTTTATGAACAGAACTTTATTTCTACTGTAGGTGCTGAAACTCTTCCATCTCGACCTTTTGCACGCGGGGTTAGACGGTGGGTATATTCTAATTTTCAATACCCACAGGGAGATATTGTAAAGAAAATAATACTTCTAATGATATAAAACAACTCTTCGATAAACTCGATGGTGTAAACAAATATTGATCATAACATCTCAACAATTTCTTATTAAATTTCAACTTTCTCAGAAAATTAAGTTTATTATGCTAAATGCAATAGAATTTTATGAAACAATTTTCATAATTTTAATGAAAATTGCATATTTTAAACGATAAATGTATATAGTTTATGTTAAAAACATATGCTGCCATCTATTAAACCGAACTGGCACAATGATTTTTTAAATTAAAACAAGGATATAATTATTTTTCGTTTTTACACTTTTAACTATTATGTATTTATTATATTTCAGATGAATAAACATACAATATGAATAAATTTATATTCTTCGTAATTTGAAATTTATATATATTAAAAAATGCATACTATATGCGAAAAATTAAAAGATGGCATCCTACACTTATGATGTAAACATTGACAAATTTTGATTCTCAACTTTTATATTGTGTGTTTTCAGAAATAATTTTGAAATAGAAGAAATCTCCAACCAAGAAATTCGATATTAGAAAAATTCTAAAATATGAAATCAATTTTAATTATCATTTTTAATAAAGTCAGATATTAAATAACTGGGAATGCCACATCAGGTATTTTCTAACGTTTAACATGCAATTCATTTTTTTCTGTATCAAATATAATTATTTACAATAGGAAAATATTGTATATTATTACGGTTAATATTCATCGATTTAAATATCAATAAAATACAATAAAACGTTTTAAAACTGATAATATAGATTTAATGTCAAACATCTATTTAACATGCAATTCATTTTTCTGTATCGGATATAATTATTTACAGTAGGAAAATATTGTATATTATTGCGGTTAATATTCATGGATTTAAATATCAATAAAATACAATAAAACATTTTAAAACTGATAATATAGATTTAATGTCAAACATCTCTACCAGTTGACAAAATATGATTTTGAGAATCAGAGAATTTCTTTTTCATAGTGAATCATTTTTTAAATAAAAAATTTATCAAGCATTTAAGAAACATTTCTGAAATGTTGTTGCATTTATTCCAAGTAAACGAAGTTTCTCTAAAGT
This sequence comes from Olivierus martensii, assembly GCA_000484575.1. NCBI lineage: Eukaryota > Metazoa > Arthropoda > Arachnida > Scorpiones > Buthidae > Olivierus > Olivierus martensii. The sequence goes on along the minus strand of AYEL01010070.1, from coordinate 11,008 downwards.
TTTTAGAATTTATTAAAAATTAATGAAATAAAACAAAAGATTTTAGTTACACCATCATCCAACATTTAGTAAGACGCTTACATACATTAAAAGGAATTTTAGTCTTCATAGATTGTAGAAACATTATTTGAGTTGGTTTGTCCTGCTGAATATTGATGTAATTTATAAATCTAACGAACAAAGCTGAGTTGTACATTATTAAAAATTAGTGAAATAAAACAAAAGATTTTAGTTACACCATCATCCAACATTTAAAAAGACGCTTATATACATTAAAAGGAATATTAGTTTTCATATATTGTAGAAACATTATTTGAGTTGGTTTGTCCTGCTGAATGATGATGTAATTTATAAATCTAACGAACAAAGCTGACTGGTGCATTAAGCAGTGTCTTACTTTAAATCCTTCTCCTGGGGGTTTTGTATCGGTGCTTTTCCCTGATCGCGATCCAATGGTACGAAAAATGATTCGAGGTAGTGTGTCCGCCAGTCGGTCAGGTATCCATATGTGATCCAATCACTGGCCCTAGTGACGCATGTGGACATCAGCAGCAGTTCCAGTTCTGTATAGGGACGCTCGAATGAGCCCCCAGTCCCGACGCGAAAACGATCGAATGGTACTAAGTGACCTTTTACGATAGATGGGGTCAAATAGTGGGAATATACTATATCCAATCACTGGCCCTAGTGACGCATGTGGACATCAGCAGCAGTTCCAGTTCTGTATAGGACTGTATAGGGGCTCAAATGAGCCCCCCAGTCCCGACGCGAAAACGATCGAATGGTACGAAGTGACTTTTTACGACAGATGCGGTCAAATAGTGGGAATATACTAACCCGTTACCCACAGAAGTTATTAAGGGGTCCATCCTCAACTCTGGAATTTGTAGCGTAGTTGATCACCGATCCTAGCTGTTATTGATGGAATTAATCGTTTATTGTTGTTTTTGTACTCTCTTCTATTTTATCGAAAATTTTTAAGTTTCACCAATTCGATTTACTAACTCAAACTACTTTCTTGAAAAATATATCTAGCTGCTAATGGATCGTTTCTGTATTGTGCTGAAAAATTCCGTTCTGCGCTTCCGATTCACCGAATTATATTTAGTACAGAAATATGTCGAATACATATTATTTGAATATATATATGAATTCATTTCTCAAATGTACAGTCAGGTAAGTGGAAACATATATTTTCGGATAATTTCAGAATAATTTCCTAAATATTTACAATATTTTTAAATTTACAAATAATTGCAGGAAAATTACAAATGCGCTCTGTAATATCAGCAAAAAACTTGTTTTGCTATAGAAATTGACTGCTGTTTAGTGAACAGAAATAATTCATTAAGTAGTGTGTTTTAAGAAAGGATTTTGAAATGGAAGAAATCTTCAATGAAGAAATTTGATATTAAAAATCTCTAGAATATCAGATAAAATTTAATCATCATCTAATGATAATGATTATATAAAAGTGCAGTTATAGCAGTGGGATAAATTATGATTTGAATATACTGTATATATGGATTCATTTCTCAAATGTACAATCACGTAAGTGGAAACATGTATTTTCGGATCATTTCAGAATAATTTCCTAAATATTTTCAATATTTTTAAATTTTATAGTAGTTGCAGAAAAATTACAAAAGCGCCCTGGAATTTTAGCAAAAAACTTTGTTTGCTATAGAAATTTACTGCTGTTTAGTGAACAGAAATAATTCATTAAGTAGTGTGTTTTAAGAAAGGATTTTGAAATGGAAGAAATCTTCAATGAAGAAATTTGATATTAAAAATCTCTAGAATATCAGATAAAATTTAATCATCATCTAATGATAATTATTATATAAAAGTACAGTTATAGCAGTGGGATAAATTTTGATTTTTTTTCCTACTGTTACAAGCGCATAATAACCGTGTATTAGCTCAAGTTAATAGTACAGTACAACATCAATATCCTAAATTTTAGCTTGGAGTCCACATTAATTTATTGTGTATAATTGTTTAGAATTGTGAAAATATTTAACTTTGTTAATATTCATCGATTTAATTAAAAGAAAGCATTATCAATTGATTAGAATAAATGCAAAAAAAGAACGAGAATTTATAAAAGAAAATTTGATTTGCTTTTTTGACCAAATATTTTTCGAATATTGTAAATATGTTTATAAAATGTTTTTGCATATCATCGGTTTAACTGCAATTTCATAGCATTTACCAAGATATTTTATAAATTAATGAAATAAAGACCACAATTTATACATACACCATCGAACCTTTAGCAAATTGCTATTATGCATTAACGGCAAAGAACTGCTATTAATTTAACTTTAAGAAAAATTTGTAAAACCCTTGTTCTTGAGTTGATAGGCTAATAAACCTAAACAAAAATAACGATGATAAGATTAAATAATTTGAGCCCTAACTTAAATTGTTTAATCTTATCTAAACAATTGTAGCTGAGTTTAATAAAAAATATGATATAGGTGTGATATTTAGTGTGATAGCATTACTTATCTCGATAAATATAGAAAAATTAGAACTCTCTCTTAAAAATGCAATTTCTTTTTTTTTAAGAGAGTTTGACAAATTTTCGAAAAAATTTAGAGGTCAATTATTTAAATCGTGAATTAATAAAATACACATCGATTTAATTAAAAGAAAACATTATCAATTGATTAGAATAAATGCAAAAATCTTAACGGAGAGAAGAATTGATAAAAGAAAATTTGATTTGCTTTTTTGACCAAATATTTTTCGAATATTGTAAATATGTTTATGAAATGTTTTTGCATAACATCGATTTAACTGCAATTTCATAGCATTTACCAAGATATTCTATAAATTAATGAAATAAAGACCACAATTTATATATATACCATCGAACCTTTAGCCAATTGCTATTATGCATTAACGGCAAAGAACTGTTGCTACATAATTTTAAGAAAAATTTATGAAAATTTTTGTTTTTAGGTTGATAGGCTAATAAACCTAAACAAAAATAATGATAAGATTAAATAATTTGAGCACTAACTCAAATTGTTTAATCTTACCTAAAAAATTGTAACTGAGTTTAATAAAAAATATGATGAAGGTGTGATATTTAGTGTGACAGCATTGCTTATCTTACTAAATATAGAAAAATTATAACTTTCTCTTAAAAATGCAATTTCTTTTTAATTTTTAAGACAGTTTGACAAATTTTCGAAAAAATTTAGAGGTCAGTTATTTAAATCGGGAATTAAAAAAGTAAATTGAATTTATAACTGTTTACATTTAAATATATATTCAGTTGTAACCAAAAGGACCAAAAACTTTATTTATTCTCTTCGCTCTCTTTATTTATATAGATTGAATTGTCCTGTGCTCTGTCGTATTTAAATTAATTTGAAATATTCTTATATATGATATTGCAAATTAAGTGTAAATCTATACAATTTTATAAACACACAACAGTATTTGACTACAAGAGCATCGATTTTAAGCACGATATATTCGGTATAGATATAAAAAATTGTCATTTTTAATTATATAATAAATTTTATAAGTAGCATTAATTGCCAGCAATTGGAAATTTATTATAAATCTATTATGGTTGGAAGAAAAAAAAAGAATTTTATTATGTATTTAATATAAAAAACTCATAAATCCTTCTATTTGGCAGATGTGAAAAAATTATTTATAACTAAATAACTTGCGCTTTAACTGGCAATTAATGCTACTTATAAAATTTATATAATTAAAAATGACAATTTTTTATATCTATACCGAATATATCCTTTTATCATAGTAAAATATAAGGAAGGTCCTCAGAACAACCGATTTTTGGAAGAAAATTTAATTTTACCAAAATTTCAATTATATTTAAAATATCTATTTGTCGAAAATCTAAAACGTCTTGTAATTGCAATAATAAACATTTTATTGATTACAATATTAAATGAGAAAAATCAATTTTAATTACTTTAAAATTATATATATTTAAATGTAAACAGTTATAAATTCAATTTATTTTATTATTTCACGATTTAAATAACTGAGCAATATCATATATAAGAATATTTCAAATTAATTTAAATACGACAGAGCACAGGACAATTTAATCCATATAAATAAAGAGAGAGAAGAGAATAAATAAAGTTTTTATTTCCTTTTGGTTACAACTGAATATATATATAATACTTTTCCTCAAACCATTACACTTAATTTGCAATATCATATATAAGAATATTTCAAATTAATTTAAATACGACAGAACACAGGATAAATTAATCCATATAAATAAAGAGAGCGAAGAGAATAAATAAAGTTTTTGAGTCTTTTTGGTTACAACTGAATATATATATAATACTTTTCCTCAAACAGGCAATATCATATATAAGAATATTTCAAATTAATTTAAATACGACAGAGCACAGGACAATTCAATCTATATAAATAAAGAGAGCGAAGAGAATAAATAAAGTTTTTGGTCCTTTTGGTTACAACTGAATACAGTATATATGTAATACTTTTCCTCAAACCGTGGGGTGTTAGAAGAATTTGTATAAAACATTTCAAAAATGTTTAAAATATTTTTAATTTTGAGAAAACTTATTAGATGTAGCTTTTTATTATTCGATCATATTACTTAAAATTATTATGATATTTAATAAATTAATACACTGAAATCTGAAAAAATACATAGTTTCTAATTATAATATGGGCATGAACATAACATCATAAAATATATTATATATACATATTGCAAAAAAATTCTCATTTTTAATTAATAACCTACTTAAAATTATTATGATATTTAATAAATTAATACACTGAAATCTAAAAAAATACATAGTTTCTAATTAAAATATGGGCATGAACATAACATCATAAAATATATTATATATCCATATTTCAAAAAAATTCTCATTTTTAATTAACTTTCTGAAAGTATTGTACATTGGAAATTTTATGAATCTGGAACCGTTACATATAAATATTTCTGCTATAAATAAGGCGCACACAATTATTTATTAAATTTGAAAAGACATTTCAATAACTCTCCACAGATGACAGCCGGTAGAGTTTGCATGAATTTTTGCTTCTATTTCTGTTAGATTTATTTATTTATTTACTAGTCGTAACAGATTGCAAATCGTGGCCATATTTTTTAAAAATTACACATAATTTGTCAAATTAGTTATATGAGTAATAAGATACGATATGCTATTCTTTGTACTGACATTTAAGGCCACTTGGTTAACAATTTTTATTAATTGTTGATTGTTTAGATAATTATTCAAATTAATCAAACGGAAGTAACATTCAAACAGAAAAATCGATTGAATATGATATAAAAGTTATGAAACACTTAAACAGCGTAATATATTTTCTAAATTGCTATTCGTTTATAGTTAGTTATTTTTTAGTTCAATGTATAAAACATACTTTCATGATCTAGTGATTTTAAAAGATAAAAATATAATATAATTCCGCTAGCAATATTTAGCACGAATACTTTAATGTATTCTTGCTAAATGTTCGAATGGTGTGATATTATATTATTTTCTTCTTTTCTCTAACTTCTAGTAAATCATGAAAATTAATTAAAAGTTCCATTTAAGCTGAATAATCGCAATAAGATTTCAAAAAAATATTACAAACTTTTGAAAAATTTTGATATTATATTATTTTCTTCTTTTCTCTAACTTCTAGTAAATCATGAAAATTAATTAAAAATTCGATTTAAGCTGAATAATCACAATAACTTTTCAAAAAAATATTACAAACTTTTGAAAAATTTTTCATTTAAAAATGGTATAACTTTTATCAACTTTTCTGCCATCTGGTAATGATGTGTTACATTAAATCTATATTATCAATTTAAAAGTGTTTAATCGTGTTTTTTAAATCGATGAATATTTACAATAATAATATATATAATCTTTTTGTATTTTTAAGTAATTATATGCTGTACAGAAGAATGGGTGGCAGGTTAATATTTAGAAAATATTTGATTTTTGCATTTACAGTTATTTAATATGAATTTATTAAAACTGATAATTAATAATGATTTCGTATTTTAGAATTTTTTAATATCGGATATCTTCGCTGAAGATTTTTCTCTAGTTCAAAATTATTTCCTTAAAAAAACCATATAAACATTAAGAATTAAAACTTGTCAACATTTAAATAATTATGGTAGAGAACCAAGTTTTAATCTTTCGTAAAAAATAAACTATGCATTACTTAATATATAAATTTCCAATTATGAAAAATATAAATTTATTATTTATATGAAGCTATTTTTTTGAAAAAATAAATATATAAATAGAATAAATGCAAAATTTGCAAAGAAAAATAATTAATTTGATTTTATCCAAAATAATTATTGTAATTAATAATACCAGGAATTTGCGAGTGTGTTCGAGAATCGGTCAGGAGAAATCTCAAGAATTACAAGAAAATCTCGACTCTTGATATTTTGATTTTTCGAAAATTTTTAGTAAACCCCAGAATTAAAAAAATTCTGTTTTATATATTATAAAAATTTCATAGCGATATATTAATTATTTTGACTGCGTGAGTCTTACAGTCATAAATCAATCAGGTAAGTTACATAATTTATCTGCATTACTTTGTTAACTTTATACAGTATAACAAAAACAAAATTATCTGAAACCAATCAGAAAATAATATTTAAACAGGTACATAAATCCTAAAATAACAAATAGATCAATAAACTCTACAAGAATCATTCATTTTATTGCAATTTTAAATATTTCTATTGTTGTAGATACCATCATGTTGTGACGTAGGCAGATTTATGACGACGTTTACGTAAACAAAGCGAAAACAAATTTCTGGTTTCTAACTTGTTCAGCGTTTACCAGAATCAAATAACGTCTATGGCGTAGAGTATATCAGCGGATATCAATGGATGATCAATCCTGAATCATTCCCCAAAACTCCCACCTTCATCCAATGATCAGAGACGATAGAGATCTTTTAGAAAATTACATAACAAAAATTGAAAAGTCGGCTATATACTGTATAACTTTATATAGAAGAGAACTACTCAACACAATTCAGCAGATTTTATTTAGGCATCATTTAGACGTAAAAATTATCACCAAAATTTACAGATAATTCTGTAATATATAATTATTGTAGAATATTTTCATTTAATTGCGCACAATAAAATTATTATTATTATATCTATTTTCTAATATTCAAATTTCATGTTATGTAAAAAACTTAGTACTGTACTGTACATAATACTGTAAAAACTAAACATAAATAAATTCTTTTTAATTAAAAAAAGTGCAAATTTAGTTGAATAGATGGCGGGATTGTTTGTAATAAAAACAATATTTATCGTTTAAATAACAGGAATATTTTTAAAATTATGAAAAGTTTTTCATAAATTTTATTGCATTCAGTTAAATAATATTTGCGTTTTGAGAATCTTGAGAAGTTATTTAGAAATTAATGAAAATTTATGAATAATATTTTCTTGCACCATCGACTTTGTGTAAGAATTGCTGTATGTTATCAGAATGGTTGTATTGATTTACTGTAATTTATGTCTTGAAATTCTTAAGAGGATTCTATCAATATTTATACGAAAACATAACATAAATGTTTAGTAAAATTATTTATTCATAAGTTATTGCAAGCAGTAAGTTTACGTATGAATATATATATACACACAGTCGATTCTCGCTATTCGCGGTAATTACCTTGTGTCTATGGGAAATATAGTTAGATTCCTGCGAATCTTTTTTCCCAACATATTCATACTTGATTTAAGTGTGTTTTAGTGTTTACAGGCACCTTATTTAATTTGTATTACATTACTTATAAATAATTACAGTATATGCACTGTATATTATAATTACAGTAATCTTTATTTAATTTTTTTTAAAACATTAGCTATGTAAAAAATAAATATCTTATTTTTGATTGCTAGTTTTTTTTATGTTTGATGTGACAGTTGAACATTGTCTTTCTGAACTTGATAAACACCGTCAGCCTTGTCTGCGTCGCTTTTTGCCTCAGATCTAAAATTTCGGTGTAAGAGGAATACGCAGGAAGTTAGGCGCCTAAATAAGGCTCAGATCTTCTATGGGACTTGTGGACGATATGAACAGGCTTTTGGCCATCCTGCTATAGGCCAAAAGCCTGTTCATTTCGTCCTGGAGTCATTAAAGATAGGTAATCAGAAATTTTCTGGCAAACCGATTGAGAGACTACATTTGGTAACAAACAACTTCCTTTCTTACTCCCTCTCCAGAGAGAAAGAGAAAGGATGTATATTGTTAACAGTATTTTCGCCACTCAGCGGGAGTCCGCGAATAAACGCGAAAGTTCCGCAAATAACGATTTTGTGGTTACAAATAAATTTTCGCGAATAGTCGAATTCGCGAATACGGAATCCGCGTATAACGACAATTGATTATATATATAAAGGTTATGTCTGAATTATGTAACTAATTTGGGCTTAATTAGGGCGTTTCAGCGCAGATGTGACTCAACTTCCACCGAAAAAGTCGATTCGCATTAATAAGCTGAAAAATTTGTGTATAACACAAATTATTCAGCTTATTAATGCGAATCGATTGTTACCATTACGTCGAAATCAGAGTAATATTAAGTCCAAAAATCTCCAAAATAGGTTTCTAACAATGGTATACTTATAGTAGGTCAACGTGTTATACACCACATTGTTCGCCTGACTAAAGGCCGATTCATAGTTCGATTGATAGTTTATTGTCAATGTGATCGTGTTTATTTAGTGATATTTTAATCCTTTGGCTTATCTAGATACAGGAGTATTTATACGCTAATTTTCATAGAAAAACTGTCTTTTACTAGTCAATCTACGATATGTATTATTGACATAAAAAAAACTTTATTTGAAATGGAACGTTGGTATCAGGAAAACTCTTTCTATGAAATCTTTTTTGGGTATGATTAAAACTATGCGAATAAATTTAATTTATACTGAGATTTATTTTAATTATTTATTTGATAGTTTATTGTCAATGTGATCGTGTTTATTTAGTGATATTTTAATCCTTTGGCTTATAAGATACAGGAGTATTTATACGCTAATTTTCATAGAAAAACTGTCTTATTCTAGTCAATCTACGATATGTATTGTTGACATAAAAAAAACTTTATTTAAAATGGAACGTTGGTATCAGGAAAACTCTTTCTGTGAAATCTTTTTTGGGTATAATTAAAACTATGCCAATAAATTTAATTTATACTGAGATTTATTTTAATTATTTACAAAATTTTATAATTATGTAATGAAATGCAAGAAATTTACTGAATATATTTTAATTATTTTTAATAAAAATGTATATTTATAAAGGAAGAAACGTAACTATTTATCACAAACATTTATTGCCAGAGTTGGCACTATTTTTTTTAATAAAAGATAAAGAAACCGAACTTATTTTTTTTCTTTACAATTGCCAGAGTTGGCACTATTTTTTTTAATAAAAGATAAAGAAACCGAACTTATTTTTTTCTTTACAAATTTACCCCAATTTAATTCGTCTTAATATATATTCATACAACATATATAATATTTTACTTAATTTTCAACTTATAAATGGTAATTTGCATATATTTTCGGGTATACCTGACATTCGTTTATCTGGCTTAAGCAAACCGGTCCCAAAGAGGAACTTTACAGTAGTCATAAAATTACCAATTATAAGCTACAGTATTTTCCATTAATACTGTAGATCGTGATTGGTAATTATAGATTATTATTTAATTGTATATTTAATACATATATTTACTAATATGCAGATTTGAAATTAGAAACATTATTAATTTATTATTATAAAATAATTAAGTACGGAACGGGTAAATCACCAATTATAAGCTACAGTATTTTCCATTAATACTGTAGATCGTGATTGGTAATTATAGATAAATATTTAATTCTATCTTTAATACATATATTTACTAATATGCAGATTTGAAATTAGAAACATTATTAATTCATTATTATAAAATGATTAAGTACGGAACGGGTAAATCCATATATATTTTTAAATTAGATAAATTTAATTGATTATATTAACAGAGAAATAACGGTATTTAAATGCAGACAAATTGGTTTATTTCTCTATTAACAAATTACTGTATTAATAAATACATATTACATATATAATACAGTATTTAGATTATATATAGGAAATGTTTCACCTATAACCCCTTCTTATAGTGAATTAAATGATAAAGTTCTTAATAATAACTGCTATATATTTAATTTCTATAACACTAGAAACGTGTAGATCTGAATTTCCATCTTCTGTAACACCTCCCGATGGCACACCGGTAGCAATTTTAAGATACAACAACATAGTTTGCACGGCTACAATACATCTTGTGTAGGATAAATGTTTCATAAGAAAAGTAATTTTCATTTCATTTCATTCCATTAAAAATTTATTTTTAAAAGTTATAAATAAGCGTATATAACATATACAGAAAAGGATACATATCTTAACATATATACAGCAATTATTTTCAATATACAGAAATAAAAAACCAAGATATATTTTTATTCAATAACCGAATACAATAAATTATCAAACTTTAAAGAACTAACTCCAGAATAAATAAGTAAGAAAAACATTATTGTAATCTGCCATATCCAGGAACATAAATGAATATGAAAAGTTCTGTTCGATGGATGCAGTTACTGCTATTGTAACTTTCATTTACAATGGTCTGTCAGGTTCATTCTAAGAACTGAATCTTTGATGATATTTTATTAGTCTTTTATAAATTACAATATTAAGTAGTGAGATATGGGAAGCCATTTGAAAAGAAAAAATTAGTATCAACATGTAAGAAACCAAATTTTTAATATCTTTAGACAAATATTTAAAATAATTGAACAGTTTGTTCCGTTTTTTTCTTGTTTAATTTCATCCGCATTAAAATTTGTGTTTACTTCTAATTTAATGATTTCCTGCTGTCAGTTTAAACTACCATATAA
>AYEL01009945.1:0-14338 GCA_000484575.1 Olivierus martensii | reverse complement strand
ATAATTTAATCGATTTACAGTAATAAATATTAAAATTAATATTTATTATTGTATTTATAAAATTATTATAATGGAATGGGAAGAGTAAATCATTAATGATACGAAAGAATACCTTGGATACAATGACGTCATCTCTCTCATCTTTCGGGGCGGTGACGTCACCAATCAGGGTTTAATAGCTAATCGATACTAATATGATTTTTTTTTTAATAAGAGTAATCCTTTTAGGCGTTGTTCTTCTATAGAATCTCTAGCGTTGTTTGGATGAACGGAAAGATGTTTTTAAACTGGAAACTGCGAAACTCTGAATCGATTTTGCAGTGACTGCTCGACCTTCAGGCATTTATAAAGTGAAGAGAAACTTGTTCTGTAACCTTTCGTTCATTAAGAAGAACAAGAACGTTGCATTATATAGCTCATTACCGATAATATTATCTATATTTCCTATGATAAGCTTAATATATATATATATGAGAAATATGTAGCAAATCTGTTATATTTTAACGGCATATTTTCATATTTTTTTCGTACTGATTTAAAAAATAAATTATTTTAATAATCTTGATTTTTAATAATAAATATTCGTTAAAATAAAAAACGAAAAATGTTATTTGTCTTAATGTAGTATCGATAAAACAAATTCCAGAATAAATACTACAAATTTTTGACCACAAAAATATTTATTACGTGCCATTATTTTATATGATAAAGCGATATTTTAAAGAAAAAACCGCAATGTAAAATTTCGATGAATATTTTATAAGTTTTCTTATGTTTCAGATTTGACTGAAATATAAAAATATAACAAATTATACAGTACTGTAAAAAAAGAAAATTTTTTATTTTAATTTTTTGTAAAATATTTTTTTAAAACACTGTTTACATTTTAAAAGTTATAAAACGTCAATATAGGTCAATTTTTGTCCACTGAATGATTCAAAAAAACTTTTGTAATTTAAATAAACTTCTAGCGTAAATTATTGAGGTGCTGAAACAGTTAATTGCCCATTATCTCGTCTATTGTTAGATTTAAATACTGTATACAATCAAATCTGAAGATACGAGAAAATACAGAAATTACTGTAATTAGTTTGTCTAAAAAATTATGCGCAATTTTTTTTGTAATTATTTTTATTTTTTAAATAGCACCGGTATCCAGTATTATGTCTCAAGTGATTGGACCAAGAAATGTAGCTTTGGTTGGAGGAATTTTAGCCTGTTTCGGTCTGACAGTCTCTTCTTTTGTCACCAAACTGGGTTATATATATTTCTTCTACGGTGTAATACAAGGTAAGCATTAACTCTAATTTTTATTAAAAAAAAATTATTGATTATGATATTATTATAATAACGCATTATTTAAAATCGAGGATTTTTTATCATTTTTAAAAATTAAATTAGGGGTATAATTTATTATTTTTCTATAAGAATATTAAAAAATAATAATTTTTTTAAGAGATTGAGTTAAGCGTACGAACAAAATTAATAGAATAACTACCATTTAAAATTTAAAATAATTAAAATAAAAGAAATTGCATAGTAGAAGAGAAAAAATAGAAAAAATAACTTTGTAGAGTTGTCGAGGCCGCATTTTTACTAATTTTAAGTTTATATATTTTAATACAAAGAAAAAAATTCAAGAAACAAGTTATGTTGCAATTACCATAGATAATTGCAAAGGCTCTTTCCACTGTATATCTAATTTTTGGTTTAAAATATTTCTTTGTTTTACGTCATTAAATTTTCAATAACTCTCGTTTTAATAATGAAAAAATATCTTAAGCTAAATTAATAAATTTTTACCTAAATTTCTTTGTTTTACGTCATTAAATTTTCAATAACTCTCGTTTTAATAATGAAAAAATATTTTAAGCTAAATTAATAAATTTTTACCTAATTTTTTTTTTTATTTCGAGATAATTTTCTTAAAAATATTTGATATATTTTGCAATCTTAAAATAGTTGATCAGATTGTAAAATGAATGACTGTCTTTATTTAAATAAATGAATTTTTTTCTAATAATACATCAGAATGAATTAAAAAACGCTTTCAATTAAACTTCGCAAATAGTGGAAACTGCCAAATAAAAATTCGAATAAAGATACAGAAGAAGTATTTTTTTGTTAATAAATTTATAGTCATTAACTGTTAATTCAGTTAAGTTTCGATAAAAAGAAAAATTGGTTTTTTACAGTCTCTCTTCTGACTGATTTGATAATACCGCAAAGAAGATTCAAATTATCTATAGTTAAAATCGGCGGCCTTAAATAAACAAAACTATGGATTATCCTCCAGACAGTTGTAAGGCGAAACCTCGTCAACTTTAATATAATTTAATAGATTTAAGCGGGATCATTGATGACATTAATTTCACTTTGTTAAATAGGGGTTTAACGGTTGTTTTGCAAAAAAAAAAATAATAATTAACAATTATTTTGACTACCGAATGTGAAACAACGACCCTATTGATGCAGTTGTCATCGAATAAATGAATCCTTGATATACCTAGGCCTCGATGATCTAAAGGTTGGAATGGACTGATTATTTTCAGGATTGGCTGCTACACTATCATTTACGCCTGGTGTGATGATGATTGGACAATATTTTGACAAAAGACGAGGTTTTGCGAATGGACTTGGAATGGCTGGAAATGCTCTAGGCGGAATTTTGATTCCGTTACTCGTCGATCGTCTCATAGCCATTTACGGGGTGAATGGGGCTCTACTCGTAATGGGCGGAGTGATCTTGCACGCTTGCGTTGGAGCCATGTTTTGGCAACCTGTCGAACAGCACATGGTTAAAGTTAAAAGAGTAGCAGAATCTGTCGATAATGACGTTGATAGCCTCTATATTGATGGTGAAGAGGAAGACGAAGACAGCAAACTAGATCTACAGGAAAACCTTCCATTTGATGGTAAATTTTTTGGAGCAAAGAGGTTGGTGCTTTTTTTATCAATAAATTATTTTTTATTAATTTAAATATTATTACATTTATATAAAGATAATTTATATATTGTTTTATTAAATTCATTTTATTTGGCTAATGCTCAAAGATAGCAAAAACCAAAGAAATGTGAAATTTCGTGATATTAAAGGAATATTTTAGATGATTTCTTTTGGTATTTAGTTTCAAATATTTTTTTAACTAACTGTTTATTTCTCAGTACTTTCATAATTGGGAGATAATTTTTTCTAATCTAAAACCTTGACGAAAATCTTATGATCAAATAATCGAATGTGAATTCTTTATTTTATCCCAGTTTCTGTATTAAATGACAAAAAAATCTAACTTTACTATAAATATCCTAAAAAATCAATTGGCAGGATAAAAGTAACTAGAATGAAAATATAATTTCATTTTTCATGATCATATACAGTATAGTTTCATAGAAACTATCAATTGTTGGAGCAAAATTGAAATATAGAATTTCAGTTCATTTATTTTCGAAAAAATTCATTTTGGATAATGATGTGAACAAATAATCGTCATAATATATTTAAACTGTCTGCGAAACAAAATGGAAAATTTTCTATAAATCATTTTTTTTTTTTTTTATAATATCATTATTCAAATTTATAGCACTATAAAATTTTCTATAAATTTTTTTTTTTTTTTTTCATAATATCATTATTCAAATTTATAGCACTAAAATTTATTAAAATGAAAGCGTATTATAACATATAGATAACTTGAACTTTTCTATTTGACCTTTTTAAGAAGATTTATTAGTTTGATATACCTTATTGAACTGTTTAAACTTAAGCACATCAATAATATTCTTTTGCGGTCAATGTTATTTATTAAGCTATCGATCTGCTGGTAAAAGAAGCCATAAAATTTTATTATTCTCACCATTGATATAAAACGTAATAAACTTTAAATATCACAGTAATTTATTTTATATTTATAACAGAAATTAACATTTAAATTTTAAACTTTTTAAAATAACTAGTTTATATAAAAAAAATTATTTTGTAAAATTTTGCCGAGTCATTTATGCATTAGTTATTACGTTCTTCTGAGAAATATTTTATGCGTTACGTAACTATATTTTTCATCCGTGCAGAAATTTCAAACTAAGATTTGATAAATTGATCGAAACTATTTTTTAATCGGCAAAATATTGTCGAATTGATTTAATATTTTGTTCCAGTAAAAGAGATAACAGTTTTGTATTTGAAAGTAAATAAAAAGTGATTGATTGAACTCTTGCGAAAAAATTATTTAAAAATCTGGATAGAGTTTGATAATTGCAACGAATATCGCCACCAATCTCGCTATTTATTTGAATATAACATTTTTAATATAATAGAGATATTTTTTATTATTTTAATGCCAACTTATTCTATATTTTTCAATAGCGCATCGATTTTAATGAAACGTAAAGATTGACCAGAATAATGAAGAGTAGAAATTGTCACAGTAATCTGTTTTCACAAAAAAATTTTGTGAATTAATCACAAGATTCAATCTTTAACTGCCTGATAGCAATCGAAAATTCTTTCACACTAACATCTAGCCAATATATGACATCATTTTTGTTATACAAATAATACAATTTAAGATGATTTAATCATTATTGATCACCCTATTTTTATTTTTAATGTTCGACTGAATCCGATCCGTAATATTTAATCTGATATTTTATTGACCTAAAATTCGTTTCATTCAAAAGCTAAATAATTCTGTTTGACTATTTGTTACTATATAAATCGAATGTATGTCCATCCTCAACAGTTTAGCCAAAGATTGTCTTAATCGTTTAGTATATTCTATATTTTTTATAATTATAGTTATTTGAATTATTGTAAATCCAGATTCATAGAAAACATAAATTGGATTAGAACTATTTTAATAGTAAAAATAAATTTATACCACTCTTCACAAAAAACACTAGTTTTTGGATGCCATGTTACGTATATTGTAACTAACAGTACTTCCACATATACATCAGTAATTGTGAATATAAGATGAAATAATCTGATTGTATTAAAAAATAAAGTAAATAAACGATCTACAGAATTAATGTTCGCATTAGATTCCTTAATATCTTAAATCAGGTATTAAAGCCATTTTACTTATTTCCATATCGTACTAAATGAATGATGAGAAATGTTAATCGTGTACATTATTACCATATTAAAAAAAATGATTTTATTCTATATACTGTATTGTATTGTAGTCAATGAGTCAAAAACAGTCTTTCTTAAAACATTATATAGAATTTAATATAAAATTTAATTTTGCTGAGAAAATATTCATTTACGTCACCATAAATGAATACGAATATGGAACTTTTATAGAAACTACAATAATTTATATATGATTTCAGTGTTATTTTTTTGGTTCATCTCATAGTAGAATATATCAGTGATATATTATAATCCATTAGACTTCTAACAGGCATAAAAATATTCACAGATGTCACTGAAACACTTATGCAGTTAAATATGTGTTGTTGATATGTGCATAAAGAACTAAGAAATAAGAAAAATGAATACTTAATTTAGAAAGATTTTAAAAATAAATAAATAAATAATAGCAGAATGAATTTAATAAAATGGTATGTATTTAATTAGTATAGAGTATATTTAAATAAATTTTTATTTCCATGTATTCTTTATAAAATTTAAAATGTTGAATTGTCACTTCTCGATTTGGGATAAAATTTAATAATTTATTTTAAAAAATTTTCACACTTTATTATTGTAATAATTAAAATATTTATTTAATTATTTATTGAAAGCTAAGAATCACGCAAAACATTCAAATTTGATATAAGCCGAAGATTATCGATATTTTAGCTATTACACATATACTGTACGTCAAGTTCAATCTTCATTAAAGATCGATGAATAGATAGATATCAATAGGTCTATTTATATCTGTTTCTTCATCGATCACTTCTCCTCATTTTTGATTTCGTTTTCTTGAATCACTCTCGCTTATGACAGATTTTAATGACAGTTCTGTAATTCTGTATAATAGACATCACTCGTAGTTTATTCGTCTATAAAATTAGATCAACTTAGTATTTAGGATTAAATTAATAGCTTTAATATAATTTGACATTGAATAAAGATAACATGTAATTTGAGAAATACATTTCGTTTTTTTTTAATACAGGACTAAATTTATCGAGGAAAAGTTATATTTCTATAAGCCTACTTGTTAATAAACTGAGCATTCGATTCATGTGTATACACGCAACAAGTAAGGCTATAAACATTAAATTAATAATTAAAAGTAATTAGTCTACTTCTTAAATGAAATTTTTCTCTTATGTAAAAAAGTTTCATTTAATATATGACATAAATAATTAAGGTTAATAGTTTTTTAATGCGGGAATCCGATAATTAAAAATTAGATAAAGTTTTTACTGATATTTCAGTCATTTTTTTTACAAAACTCTTTCAAATCGGTAGACTATCATTTTTCAATGTGTGATAAATAACATCAAAGATAGAATAATTTTTTTAATTTTCGATTAGTTTAGTTATATTAACTAATCTTACAAAAAATATACAATATGCAGTAGCGACTACTTCACCATAAATTTGGCAATATGAGAGCAGGAATTGAATCAAGTGACAAGTGATTACGTTTACACGCGAACATCCGGTCGATTTAAAAATTTCGAGCAACCGCCATTTTGTAACGGGATCGCATTGAGCCCTTAAAAAGCAATTATTCTTTAACTGGTGTGAAAAAAAAAACGATCGTCTAAAATTTGCCTAATTTTTAATATTTCATTTTTACGATATTTTGCAAACAATCTGACAGATAGGAAAAATAATTGTATTATACCACCGTTGTAAAAATATTGCTAAAATAATTTCAAATGAGTATAATATCAAATGTGACAGATAGATAGACAACATTTTAAAATTTTGAATGGCAAGTTATCTTGTTAATTCGTATGGAAATCTAAAAATAAATAGTCATTTCTTGGATAAAGAAACGATTCAGCAAAATTTGAAAGCTTTACGATGTTGTATTCTCGAGATATTTTGGACATACATACATTAATTAAAGCATAAATGATTCGCTATTAAAATAAAATTCAAAAACTGAGTTTATCAATTTAAACAATTTTTATACAGGGTGGGCCAAGATAAACCGAACCTGACATGGGAGAAGATATTCGATATAGCAACACGCAATAATAATAATAATATTTCTTAGGGAGCTGTGAACGACGCACGAAGGCCAGGATATTCATCGTAAAGGACTATTCATCTACTTGTATAAAAATATAAAATAAAATAGCCTTGCAGTATGTTTATTACTTGATTGGGTTCGGTTTATCTTGGATCACCCTCTATGTAGTATTAAAACAGCAAAACATGCATTTATCTAATGCTCATTAGATATATTTAATATTAAATAAAATATAAATTTATTTATTATTAAATATTTGAATCTATGTAAATAATAATAATGTTTCGTGTTATCTGGAAAGATTAAAAGATCTGTTAAAATTGCTACCATTATCTAGACCAGCGTTTCCCAAACTTTTTCTATGACGGAACACTTCAGAAATCCTGAAATTTTTACGGAACACGTTGGTTATTTTGTAGTATAAGTAGATATTAATAATAATAAAATTAGGCAAGTAAGTATAAGAGTTAAGAAAACAAAACAAACATTTATTATCAAGTTATAATTATGTAAAATAAATTAGCAACTCCAGTTTAAACTTGCACAGCATTTAAAATCATATGATGGCTTATAATAATTTTCATAATTTTTTACGGAACACTTATTGATCTTCCGCGGAACATAGTTTTGGGAAACGTTTATTTAGACCTAGAAATTTATGAATGTTTTCTGCAGTTCATTTAAGCTGAATAGATAAACCGATTTTGATACTCCTAAGTTGCTATTACTACCAAAAAGAGAGATAAATAAGATATATATTCTATTCAGCTCTTATCGTGATTGGAAGAAAATGAAGCACGAAATGTCTTTTATTCAAAAATGTTCAGCTTTATATATATATAGTTTTAAATGAGGTGCAATTTAAAACGGTTTTTATTGCACACTCAATCAATCAATGGTAGCAATTGAAAAAAAAACTTGATATACTGTACTGTGCACACTATATAGTCAGCTCTATTTTGCAATTGACAATTCAGTATTTTAAATTTTGTTTTTACGATGATTCATCAGATTTATTCAATAGACTACAGTACAATCCACTTAAGACTGTTATTTAAAAAAAGAAGAAATTCTAGATATAGACCTGTTATTCACGTTTTAAATCCGCCTGCGTGATCGTAAAAAAATATACATATATATGCTTTTTTCCTCCCGAAAAATTTCCTGTTTAATACGTTCTATAAAAATTCTATTTCCTTATCATTATCGTTCTAACGGATAGTCGAATGCATGCGAAGAAAATATCTTATTCGAACGTATTTATATATAATATAATCGTAAATATAACTAAATGAAAATTTTTGATCTCTAAAACTAGTAGTGAAAGGTGCTTTACCAGTAGATAAATGTTTATTAACTGATAGGTTTATAAATCACTTTAAATTTATTTAATGCATTCTTAATTTGATTACGAATGTGTGTATTTTCGCGGATAATAAATTTTAGAAAATGTATATATTCGTAATTATGTTAAATATTTATAAGAAGATTAAAAAGGAATAAATCGAGATTGTGTTAATATGCATCATGTGGATTTTAAATTTCCTTTTAAAGCGTTAATTTTTTGATATCGTAAGTTAAATCATCTTGAGCAGATTTTACTGTATTCAAATTATTAATAGTATATGTGCAATTTAAAATATGTGAATTTATGCAAATAATTCTATGTTATTATGTTCTTTTAACAGATCTACTTCGGTGGACGATCTTGCTATTCGCAAACTGGCAAGTCCACGACCTTGGGATTTCTATTCTAGACAAGTGTCAATGCCAGGACAGACTGTAGATGATGTGACAGAGAATTTGATATATCCATCAATTTCCGACAGATATTCAACATTACTCAGTTCCCATAGCGCCGATACTATTCCCGATCTTCAGGAGATTAGAATGAGAAAACTTAGAACGGAATCAAAAGCTTCTTCGTTTCTTTATCTCAGTACATTTCATCTCGCTCCATCCTCTGGAGCCTTGTTGACAAGAGAAAGAATAGCAGAAGATTCAGAAACTACTACTCCTTGTCCAGATATAGATATTCAAGAAGAGATCGACGACAAGAATAACAATAACAACTGCGAAAAGAAACAGCCCGTAACGAAGAAAAAGCGACGTCTTTCGATGCCTTGTTTTAGAAATATAGGCATAGATCTTTCTATATTACACAACAGCGTATTCTATGTCTTGATGGTATCGATAATGTTTCACTTACTAGGATATCCAGGCACACAAATGTTTTTACCGTACAGGGCCACAACTTTGGGTTTGTCACAACGTCAAGCTGCTTCCCTGCTATCGATTTTGGCATTCTCGGATCTTATCGGAAGAATCGGATGCGCTTGGCTTTCCGATTTTCATTGGTTTCCAAGAAAATATTGGTACATTGGTGGAATCTTCATGTCTGGAGTATGTGCTTTTTCAATGCAGTTCACTCATGACTATTTATCGTTGTGTGCCTGTTCAGCTGCATTTGGACTCGCTTCCGGTGCATATGTTGGACTTATGGTAGCTTTGTTTGCTGATGCTTTTGGAGGAAAACTAGTAGCCCTCGCTTACAGTCTTGCCAATATGCTATCAGGATTTGTAGCACTCGGAGGAACACCTCTCATGGGTAAAATATTTTTGCATATCTTATTGAAATTTCTTTTTCTATATTTAACGTAAATTTATTTAAATTTCAATCTATAAATAGCTTATTTTTATTATATTTTTAGTAATAATTTTTGAAATATTTTTAGCAAAAAGAATTTCAATCGTGTAATTATTTTTTACGAATAAAAATAGAATATTAACATTATTAGAAATATAATTTTAATTTTAACCATCTGCAATGTTTGTAAATCGTTTAAAAAGTCGGTGCTATACAATTTTTTTCCTTTTCTCTGCACAGGTTACGTATTAGAACAGACCGGAAGCTACAGCATCTGTCAAACTATTCTCGGATTATCTCAAGTACTTGGTGCTGCTGTATGGATCTTCGAACCGTTTGCAGTCAGAAGAGAAAAAAGAAAATCTATGGAACAAGATAACGACGATTCTAAAGTATAGGTCGAACTGATAATATAAGGTTTTCGGTTCAGAACGGCAATGTCAGTTAGAAATTAGATAAGTATCATAGGTTAGTTTTGCTCATTACATGTCCGAAAGTATTTTCATTCATTTTGCCTAATAATAGCGTATAGCATAAATGTTTCAATGTCATTTAGATAGTAATAATTTTAAAGACCGCTTCTAAGAAGCAAATGCAATTAGATTTGTACAGTGTGTCCTAAGAATCACTGCATGCACTCTGGATCAGAATTCAAACATCAAGCTTATTATGTAATTTGAAACATTATTTTCATTTTATGGCTATTGTGAAATATGCATTGAATGTGAAATTATTTAATATTTTTAATGCCGAGCACAATAATTGTTGCATGAAAATATGCTTAAAAGTTGTGCCAAGTGTAATAATTATCCTGATAATCTTATGATGATCAATAAGGAATATAAAAACTGACACATCTTTTTGAAAGAAATTATTATTTATTTATAATTAAATGTGAAATTTCATAATGAATCAATTTTTGTAGACTATTTGAATTTTGATAGAGAATATATTAAATTAAATGGACAATGATCACATTGTTTGAGAAAAAAAGAAAACAAGTTTTCATAGTTATAAATATAGTAATTAATTAATTTGTAATGATAATAATATTTGAAATATCAATGTTTTCATCTACTGAACAGTATCATCAGTAGATTTACTGATTAAAGATATTGGTAGATTTTCGGAGGAATAATCACATTATTCAGTTAATGAATTATAGAATATTGTCTTAATTTGATCCGAAAAGTTCCTTTTCGCATTGTTAATGAGCTTCCTTAAATTTCAACAATCCATGTTAAACGAACAAATGCTATCAGCAGTTTATATATATAAAAGGGACCATATCGTGCCATACAATATATATCATTGCTTTAGATATTAGTGTTTTAAAACGGCGTTTTAAGCAGTATTTAATAATTGTTCGCGAAAAACCCTGTTGTCCAGGCCGTTCATATTTAATGATTTCGCGGACACACTGTAGTGTAACACAGCGTTACGTTTCCAATGGAAACATATTTTCTGAAGGAGATTTATCTCCGATTTTGTTTATTAATGAATTTGTTTCTATTATTTTAAGACAACAAAGCAAAGAATTTTAGAATTTAAGAGCCATGCCATCTTGGTGTTAAATAAGATACTACCTGCACGTGTTCACAACTTACACGGTGCCCTTACGAGCAGCAATTAACTGTTTTGCTTTGATGCAACAGTGGGAGAACGTACAATATATCCTGTGATATTTCGAAATTTCTTTTCTCCTTTTTTGTCTCCCAAGTGCATGGAATTGTTTCGTAATTATCCTCTGAAAGTCTGATTGTATTTGAAAGACTAGGAATGAATCCTATAAAAGTTTTTTTAAATGGTTAAAGATTGGCTTTGCACGATATATGATGATGATTGCTAAGATTTTAAAATGTTTGTAATCATGATTATGATATTTATTTATATCAGTAACGAAAAGCAGTGGGTGTTGACCAAATAAGTCCTTTGTAACCGTTTCTATATCAAAGCCGTTTGTATATTGAAATATTTCATGATAGTTTTTCCGATCCAGAAAAATCGCCAGGGTTGTTTGTCAACCTTTTGGCTTTGTATTCTCACAAATCTTGTATTGTATGATGTAAATATAGTTATGAATGAATGAATGAATATATACTGTATATACATATATTGTCGCGGTATAATGTATGTGATATTACTGCTGAATAAACTTCTAGATTTTTGTCTTTAAAATCTGTTTCTCTTCACTGATTCCTAAAAGAAGTAAAATAATTTTAGATAACTTCTCTTACAAGATTATAAAAAGAAATTTTAAGAGTACGATTATATATTTATCATAAATTAATTAAGAATCATCAATAAATCGTAGAAAACTTCAATAAATCGATTTATTGATGATTCTTAATTAATTTATGATAAATATATAATCGTACTCTTAAAATTTCTTCTTATAATCTTGTAAGAGAAGTTCTCTACAAGATAATAACTCTTAAGACAAACACAAAAAAGTATTATTTCTATAACGTATGGCGTACAGTTAAATTAGTAAATTAAATATATCAGCTGAAATAAATGAAAATAGAACTAATCTTGATAATCAGTAATAAAATAAACTATTTTAATCGATGAAAGAAAATGTATTTTTTATAATGATAATTTTTATAAACGAATGTTAAATAAACATTTTAAAATATATAGAAAGTTAAAAGGCCAAAACAAAATGGCAAGCTTTTTCTGTGCAATAAATTTTTTAAAATAAAATGTTTTTTGGAAAAACTAGCAAACTCTAAAATATCATCATTGGTGTTCCTTACCCATTTTTAAAAATGCCAAAGTGATTTTATCCATTATTTTTTCAATAAATTATATATTCTTCTTAGTTCATATCAAAGAACATATATTAATTAGAAATATAAATTCTTAATTTAATATAATAGATCTGTAATCAATACTTATCTGAATGCGTAACTTTTTATTAAACTTATCTCGAAGTTTATTTTTTTTTAATTTTTAAACAAATAATTATTTTAGAAAAATGTTATAAATTTTTAAAATGTTACTGTAGCTTGTTAGAGAATCGTTATAGAGTATATAATTATATACATAGGTTTAAATAAATCAGATTTTAAATTATAATAGCAATTTCGTTATTTCAAACAATATTTAATTAAAGATAATCTGATTTTTTACTAAAATTCAGTTACTATAAACACACATGAATTTTTACAAAAATCTTCATATGGATTCCACATGGAGATTTTTCGAGCGAAAATAAAAACATTCTTCGTAGACAGTTTTAGATAGAAATTCTTTCTGGGGGAAAATTTTTGTTATCTTTCTTGTGATGAACGTTGAAGGGAAATTAACTTCATTGAAGAAGAGAGCGTTAGTAATCTTCTAAACTTTTTATATATTCTCAATTCTTTTCTACAAATTTAAGCGTTATATACTTCTTAATATATTAAAAGTCCATCCAAATTTTCAGAGGTAATCAAGAATAAGTATGAATCTTGAAGTGTTTCAGTTACGAATTTCAAAAGCAAATAAATTGTTATGCTTTAAGAATTCTTAAATTCGATATTTTAGGAACTTTTAATTTTTAAATTTACAGGAAATGATTTTGTTTAGGTTATCGATGCTAGTTGTTTATAGAATGTAATCAATGGATTAGAGATGTTCAAAAGGAAATGACTTTTCAAAACTATTAAGATTATCTTCAAATATAACTACTATTCATTAATCTTTAAGTACACTTTTCTTTTCTAGAAAAAGCATTACAAAGGTAAGTATAGATGTATAAAAATCCTCTTTATAATACAGTACCAAAATAAAGAATTTATAACATCTATCTGCAGTTGTAATTCTTCTTTTAGAAAAAAAGCACTTAAGATTATTTTCTCTGCTATAAAATTTCTATAATTAAGATCATCTATGAAGATTTTTGTCTTATTTTTCGTTCAGAGATTTTACAAGAAGTAAGTGAAGTGATCATTCCAATCCATCCTGGAAATAAATGATCACTTAATTTCCGTACATGCCCACTATTTTGAATAAATTATAGATGCGGTGTATGTCATCAAAATCTGATTCAATGATATGATCTTATTAACTTTCATAAGAGTTTGTTGAATAGTTCAAAAGATATTAAAAGAAAATCTCAGAAGTTTGAATATCTGTCATTTTTAAATAATTGAAGATAAGGGATTAAAAACGTGACATTCAGAAACCCTTTAATGACAGAACATCCCAACCGAATTTATAGGCGTATACTTTTATTTTGACATTATCTTTCACCTTTTTCCCGGGAAAGATAATAGGCATATTCGGCAATTCAGAATTCTTAAGAAATCTGAACAATAATCGTTCGGCATTGAGTTCTGACGTACAGTATATCTGACTGAAGTGCCGCGTTCGGCAAATCAGACAACTGACGAGTTCTGAACTCAGATCTTCGTCAGTCATCTCTGTAATTTCTGACATTGGTCTGAGCAACATGGCGGCGCCTGTTGCTCAGCCAAATTAAAATGAATGAACATGATGAAGTTTTTCAACTCTATCTAACATTCAGAGGAGCAAAACCGTA